>JAOTOM010003031.1:27500-130999 GCA_034440615.1 Ashinkailepas kermadecensis | reverse complement strand
AAAAATCGACCACGTTTTTAACAATTCCATACTCAAAGCAGGCTATCGTTATCGCCAAACCACTGAGAAAGCCGTTGGAGTACAGGTGTCCATAAATTCAGGGACAAAGGGGCGACATCGTCACAGGAAAGTCTGCTAGTGGTCCCATGCTACCTAATAGTGTAATATACGCAATTCCTTGTTCCGGTTGCTCAAAAATCATATGTTGGGGAAACCGGAAGGGGATGTCAGGGGCGATTGAATGAGCACAAACGCGATGTGGTATCATAGGCAGTGCAGTGCTATTGTGGCTCGTATCGACGAGTGTGAAAATCTACCAAAATAGGACGACGTAAGAGCTTTGAGAACAATATCAAAAACGAATAATACAAGCATTAGAGGCAGCACATATATGCACACGCGACACAATCAATTCAAGCGGCGGTTTTCTTGAAGGAGAAAGAGGGAAAGTTGAAAACTATAGGCCAGTAAGCCTCACATCCCTAGTGTGCAAGATACTTGAATCAATTATCAAGGATAAATAGTTAGTTTTCTGGAAGGAAACAGATTGATTCAAGATACTCAACATGGGCTTAGAAAAGGGCGATCGTGTCTCACAAATCCCTTGGACTTTTTTAATTTTGCTACAGAACAATTTGATAAGGGAAATCAGGTTGATGTAGCATATCTTGACTTTAGCAAGGCCTTTGACAAGGTACCTCATAAATGGTTAATGATGCAGCTTCAGGTCCATGGTATTGCGGGTAACATCCTAAGATGGATAGGGTTGTGGCTTTCAGATAGACAGCAGAGAGTGATGCTAAAATGGTACAAAATCATCATGGAAAAATGTTCTTAGTGGAGTTCCACCAGGGGTCAGTACTGGGACCACTATTGTCTCATAATGTTTGTAAATAGCATTGCAAGTGGCCTAAGGAGTAAGGTTTTGAATTTTGCAGATGATTTGAAGGTCTTTAGGGCAATAACAGGGCAAAATGAGCAGGTCTTGCTGCAGAAAGACTTAGACGAGCTTGTGAAGAGGTCCGAAAAATGGGAAATGAAATTGAATTTTGATAAGTTCGAAATCATGCATGTAGGTAGGCAGCATATCAAGGCTCTTTATGAGTGGCCAAATTCTATCTGTGACTCAGCAGAAGGACTTTCATCCTCATTCATGCTTGTCTATGGTTAACTCATATATATATATATATATATATATATATATATATATATATATATATATATATATATATATATATATATATATATGATATATATATATATATATATGTATATATATATATATATATATATATATATATATATATATATATATATATATATATATATATATATATATATATATATATATATATATATATATATATATATATGTATATATATATTCACTACGCCGAGCGGTAGCGACTCTCATGGTTGAGAGAAACATACACATTTCTCATTTCCCAGTATATGGGGACCAGAAGACATACTCCACCATGCGTGTGTGTGTGTGTGAGTTTTCCTGTTTATGGGGACTTTACATTTAAACATGCACAATGCCCATGCGCAGTTGTATGTGTTGCGTGGCAACGGTCCCCAGAAACTACACTGAGCCAATGCTCTCAAGGTCACCTACTCGGGCTGACGCTGAAGCTCTGCACGCGCTGCCCACGTGGCCGTGAGATACGACGGCTCTGTTAGTCCAGTCCCGATTGCAAATATACAGCAGGGGCCGGAAAACCATGTGAACAGTAAGTCACGGGGATAGTAGCGGTTATAGATGTGCGTAGAACTAGGAGTGTCGTATTATTCTAAAGGACTGGCACCAGTAGGGCAGGGGAAATAGCGGTGGGAAGCCAATATAGCCCAGTTCTCACATCACAGCTTATTCTTCATGTTTGGCCATGTCAAGGTCCATCATGATCATAGCTGGCGAATCGAGGGACATGCTCCAGTTATTGGGCAACGACTTGGAAATTATGAATATATACATATATATATATATATATATATATATATATATATATATATATATATATATATATATATATATATATATATATATATATATATATATATATATATATATATATATATATATATATATATATATATTTATATATATATATATATACATTTATATACACATATACATATATATATATATATATATATATATATATATATATATATATATATATATATATATATATAATAGTAAATAGCAGCTAAAACTATGATCCTTGTGCCTCATTTTCGGGAGAATGTTAAAATTCAAGGTATGCGACCAGAACTTGGAATTTGATGTAGTCTGGGATCCCAGTTCCCTGGACTGACTGGGAGCGTCTGGGATCTGACCTATATTGGGCGAGACTAAATGACTTGGTTTCATGTTCAAAGTTTCGCCCATTGGGAATGCTGGACATGGTCTTGGAGGATAAAGGAGGTGGAGAGGAGCTCCAGCGCACTTCGACGTATCAAAACGTAGCTGAGGAACACCATGCGCAGAAACGCCTACGTGCATCGTTGAAGGGATGAGGCGGGTGGATGCCAGACATGTGGCGGATGATTTTGTATTGCTGAACGGTGGCCGCCGCACGACGTTCGGCAAGTTCTGAGAGCAGACTAGGTTAGCCTAGCTTACAGGTATATTTATGACGTCTTGTGTCACGTTCATTGATTAATTTCGCATTGACGTAACTCTTCATCAACCGGAAGTCGAGCTGGTGTCTGGTGTGAATATTCGAAATTTGTGATGGTAGCCGAAGTTCAGCTTACATGGTGCACTGTATAATGGTTTCACAGCTAGGACTCATTTTGCGTTGTTGCTATATGTTTATATAGGATATGTATTTGGCAGCCACGTGTCCTCAGTCAGCGCGTGACCCCGACCGAGTTAGGCGGCGACTCTACCACGCAGCCTGGGTGCCCAAGTGACGGTAGAGGTAGGGCTGTATACGGTCTGTTTCGGTCTCCCCGCCTAAGGCAGTGCGGCCGTGTGGGCACTTCCAGCAAATTGTCGCATTTTCTAAATAATCAGTGCTAACATGCAAATAAAATATAGCATTATTGCTAAAATGTAAATGAAGGCACACAGTCTGAGCCCATCCTAGCCATTGAGCGAAAACGCTTACAACCTGGTCCCAGTCCACGCATTCATTAGGCAGAGCAAACGCCAGCTGGTTCAAGCGCTAGGACCACATACTCAATTCTTGCAACTAGAGCATAGTGTAAGAAAGTTTACATTTTTTCGGCATGCACTTTTCAATATTTTCATACCCGACCAGGCTGCAAGACGCCCGGTCAGATCCCAGCCACCAGCTGTCCCTTCTCACTGCGTGTTTTTCATCCGCCCGTCTGGACCCGACCAGCGCGCACCTGTGCGGATTAATGGCGGGAGCGAAAACTCTGGAGAAATTAAGCGCCGAACCCGGATTAATCACCTCGTTCTGGCCCGCTACCCCGTCCCAACCAGTCAACAACATGACAAGCCGATCCCGATCGGCACAAGGAGAAAGGCCGGCCAGCTGTGAGGTCGGTGACACCGGTGAAGTCAGTGGAAATTTCCAGAGATACAGACCGCCCTGACAGCCCCCGGCGGCTTCACCCTGCACACGGCCTAAGGGGAAGAAAAATAAAAATAAATCCTACCAATCAAGAAGAAAGAATACAATCCGGAGCCCTGGGAGTGGCCAAGAGTGAAGGAGGCGGGGCTATAGCCATCGGAGAAAAACTGGAAGGCAGAGAGAAAACGGACTCACTCTCTCGGGGACGCTCTCGCGCTGGCGCTCACTCTCTCGGGGACGCTCTCGCGCTGGAGCACACTCTCTCGGGGGACGCGTTCGCGCTGGAGCACTCCCTTGGGGACGCTCTCGCTCGGAGACTCTCGTACTCAGGCAGTCTCTCACTCACGGAGCTCAGGCAGCGTGGAGACGACCGAAGAGGCCAGCCGAGCAACTAACATGTGAGTGCCATCGGCCTGCCATGCCTGCCTTCTTCCAAATCGGCCTATTTTCTATCACAGCTATTTCCCCCTCAACCTAATTCATTGTTCAAAGGAGCGACCCATCTTGGGGAAGGGGGGGCAATTAGACTATGTGATGTGTGCGGTATGTGTGACACGGCCGGTGGCGCCGACGTCGCACGCCTTGTATAGAAGGCCAGGGTATGTAGGTATGTATGGGGAGGAAGTATGTCGCGTGCAAGAATGGAGAGGTGGGAGATGGCGAGTAGTGTGTGTGTAAGCAGTGCGTGGGCGTAATGTGATGCGGTGTATATAAATGTAAATATATTAGATTATGCATAGAAATTCTGTGGTGGCATGAGCAGAGACACGGAGCAGTTGCCCAGCCTTTGACGTGCAGGATTAGCGGTGACATGAATACTTGGGGATAAAGCAAGGGGGGGCATAGTTTGCACTAACGACCAGGGGTACTGTGCACACATCGGATCCTCACATCCTCTCGTGACCCTGGGCTGGGTGGGTCGTGAAAATGACCATCGCTCAGCCCAATATGCCGTACGTTGAAAACTGTATGTGCAACATCCGCCTTGCCACCGCCACCGGGCCAGAATGGATCGTGAAAATGATTATCGTTCGGTCTGACAGTTAGCACGTTGAAAACTGTGCTTGCAATAGCCATGTTTTTCCCTCCTCGTCCAAAGCGTTCGACCCTTACATTTACCGGAGATAAAGAAGTGATATTATAGCCTATCTAGCCGCCGTGGTGCAAGCTAATTCAAAAATCCAAAACTCCAGGGGCGCAATCCAGCCGTGTGTTCAGTGGCCTAACTTTCGTAATAACCCAGATAGCATTGAGGTCGGATGCCGATGGCCGAGTCAGTGACCCTCCGTGGGGGTTAACGTCAATGAATGGCGTAAGGAATACGACCCTCCCAGGACCGGCAGCATAGTAAATACCTCGGCGCTCAGGTGGGTGGAGAAGAGTGTATTTACATCCAGACCGAAAATGGCGGCTGTGCCTCGGGCGCTGAGGGGTGCGCGTCGCGTTTCGCTTTGACCGGGTGACCAACAGCCGACAAGTAGGTGTAGATAGTACCGTGTGTACCTTCCGACACAAGAGTTTCACACATGATGTTTAGATATGTGCCCGATATTAATTTGCCATATGAAGTAAATCCACATATAAGCGAGCAGCCGACCTGCCAGCCGTTCTCCTATGAACTGAATGTTCTCGGGTAAGGGTAATGAGTGTCAAAGCCAATTTTTAACTTGACTAGAAAATTAATGTTGTTTATATATACATATATGATCTGCGTTTGGATGATGTCCAATTGCGAGAAGGGGTGCGATGACTGTATACTTTGGGGGCATTAAGCACATGCTCTGGTTCTTTGACTGCAAAAGCCCGCTGGCCTCTGTGACCCAGGGGTACAGCTGGGGGCGGGCACAGTATGCAAGGTCGGATGGGCTGTCGATCCCCACCTTGCGTCCGTCGAGTTTGGCGCCAAACACTAGGTTAAGGCAAAACACTGCAAGGTCCATGAGTCCGCCCCCCCCCCGTTCGCTATACGTTTCGGCACGGAACCGTGTAGCCTTTCGTCACGGGGGAAAGTTCGGACGGGTTTGGCGTGCCATAAGCCCCGAGGCTGAAAGGGTAGGGCAGGCTAGGTTATAAAGACGGCCAGGGGACGTGCCCAACGTGGTAGGGATCCGTGCCCGCCCGTGAGCACGTTCACTTGGTCGCACTTGTACAGCGAATAAGGCCCGATGCGGCATCGACTGATTTTTAAGGCTAGGTATGCCAGTCAAAGATACCAGAGCACTTGTATAAGCCCTCGGAGCCAGTACGACGAGCCCCCTCGTAGCGTTAAGCCTTCATCCAGGCGAGGAACACTGTCCATAATGGCGAGGCCAGCTATGATGGCAGTGGAAGATTTACATATTCGGCCAGCCTACCATCAAAAATAGAGCAATGATCCGTCGATATATGTGTTTGTGTACCGCTGAGAGGGGGGGGGGAGCAAAATTTGGGGACCAAATATTTCATTAATTAATAAGGATAGAATGAATGGGACGAGCGAATGTGAAGTGAATGAGGAGAATGAATGTGTTTTAGGTAGCTTTAAGGACCAGCGGAAGCCACTTGGGGCTGAATCACAGGCACCTATTTCGAGTGGAACATTGCACAAAATTATACTACTATTAGCATCCAAAAGTCCCATCTCGGAACATTTCAGTGTAACCAAGGGCAAATTGCCTTATCATTACTTTTCTAAATACAACGTAATCTTTCTAATTTGGCTAGACGCACTCAGTTACCTATATGGTGTTCCCAAAACTTTGACCTCGCACACATATAAATTCGTGTTAGGGACGGTAGCTCAAACAACATCAAGCCGGCTGGGGTTTCGGGAATGTGTGGTGGAGGTGGCGAGGAAACACAGCACAACACACCCCTGACACATGTATAATCAGCAAAGGAGTGAGTTAGCTCAGTTTTAATTAGCCCTGTATAAGTCAAGAGTCAGCTCATGCTCAGCCGTGTTGAAGTGCAGTATCAGTTAAAAATAAAGCCCCACAGTTCAATCATCAATCAGAACAGTTTCAGTTAAGGCACGGTTGGCCTAACAATCACACCCAGATACCTTCACACACACAACCATTGAACACCCCACCCATATGCCCAGCACAGCTACACACCACACACCCCTCACCCGCCACACCCGCCAACCACCGAAGCCACCACCCCCACACCCCACCGACGGCAGAGCCGCCACCCCTACAATAGCACGTATCGAAATGTTCAAATCCGTATGATTCAAATCCGCATCCGTATGAACCAATCCAATCCATGTCCATATCCGTACCAAATATCAACATCAATACAGATGGAGGGGTGGTAGGCGGTGGCGATCCATCTAACCACTTCCAAATACAAAACTAGCAATTTCCAGAGTATCGTGGGATAATAACGATGTGCGATTTGTTACATTTAAACCCAGGGGTTATATCTTCAAGGGTCAGACAAGGTCATTATATTGACCTCGTTTTAGAGAATTCTGAGATAGTACCCGTAAATATTACTTGGTAAAGTCAACGGGTCGAAATAGACCCGAATTAAATTATCACACGGGCACGTGATTTACACGACTCCGCAATGCGCATTGCACATGTCTAAATATAAAGTTTGTATTAGTAGGACAGCGTGGTGTTTTATCGGGAGTACGTCGTTTGTCCCCAATATACTGTGATTCACACATCCAAAAGGGTGCCTTCCGCCTTTGGAAAGATTCTCCTCGATGGCAATGGGTGTCCTTTAAAAGCGTAGTCATGTCCCTGGATCAGGCCACGAAAAAATTAATAATGAAGTATTCTTCAAAGGCGCATATCCCCACGGAATTACTCACATTTAAGATGAATATGCCCACAAAACCACATGTAATTTATACTTTAGTCGATAAATAACCTGCTTAAACTCATAATTTCAAAAGAGTGGCAGGATTCGTCACCGCTTTTCCACAATCCTTGCTTTAGGGTATAACATAAACATAGGGTTAAACTTGTTGGTCTTGACATATGGCAGCGTATTTTCTTTCAGACTTACTTTCAAAGGAAAGACCAGAAAACTCCAACATTGATCTGAGTTGAGTACATGCTGGGGCATGTAGAGGACATGTGATCTGAAGTGAAATTTATATATTTGAGCAAAATGTGCTGCTGGTGGAAATTGTAATCCACATTTCACGCTAACAGTTAATTTAATGCTTTCTTTGTCTTCTTAGCTATGATACTGCATATTGTCGATGCTTTATATGCTATTTATTACTGTGACAAATGAGGTTTTAGCAATATCACATTTGTGGAAACGGATTGGATTACGGATGGATATTAATATTTGGTACGGATATGGACATGGATTGGATTGGTTCATACGGATGCGGATTGTACTGGATTTGAACATTGCAATCCGTGCTTTGCTCTAGTTGCAACAATTGAGTATGTGGTCCTAGCGCTTGAACCAGCTAGCGTTTGCTCTGGCTAATGAATGCGTGTACGGGGACCAGGTCGTAAACGTTTTCGCTCAATGGCTAGGCTGGGCTGAGACTGGGTGTCTTTGTTTGCATCTTAGCAATACTGATATGTTCTATGTGCATGCTAGCACTGATCATTTAGAAAATGGGACAATTTGCTGCAAGTACCCACACGACCGCACTGCCTTAGGCGGGGAGACCGCAACAGACTGTATACAGCCCTACCTCTACCGTCACTCGGGCACCCAGGCTGCGTGGTAGAGTCGCCGCCTAACCCGGTCGGGGTCACACGCTGACTAAGGACACGAGACTGCCAAATACATATCCTATATAAACATATCATAGCAACAAAGCAAAATGAGCCCTGGCTGTGACCCGATTATACAGGGCACCATGTAAGCTGAACTTCGGCTACCAGGGGACGAGTGGTCTAGGGGTGAGATGCTCGTCTCACAATCGAAAGGTTGTGGGTTCGAGTCTCACCTGTCGCTACTCTTCGCCCGCGACCAATCGGCGTGAGAAATTGGCGACGCTATATGACTCAAAGGTCGACGTGTCGTAAAGCCAAAAACCAACCAACTTCGGCTACCATCACAACATTTCGAATATTCACAACACCAGACACTGCTCCACTTTCGGTTGATGACGAGTTACGTCAATGCGAAATGAATCAATGAACGTGACACAAAACGTCATAAACACACTTGTAAGCTATGCTAACATAGTCTGCACTCAGAACTTGCTGAACGTCGTACGGCGGTCATCGCTCAGCGATACAAAATCATCCGCCACATGTCTGGCATCCACCCGCCTCATCCCTTCAACGATGCATGTCGGCGTTTCTGCGCATGGTGTTCCTCAGCTACGTTTTGATACGCCGAAGTGCGCTGGAGCTTCTCTCCGCCTCCTTTATCCTCCGAGATCCTGCCCAGCATGCCCAATGGGCGAAACGTTGAACATGAAACCAAGTCAGTTAATCTCGCACAATATAGGTCAGATCCCAAACACTCCCAGTCAGTCCAGAGAACTGGGATCCCAGACTATATGAAATTCCAAATTCTGGTCGCATACCTTGAATGTTAGCATTCTCCCGGAAATGAGGCACAATGTGCACAGTTTCAGCTACCATTTATATATATATATATATATATATATATATATATATATATATATATATATATATATATATATATATATATATATATATATATTCACAATTTTCAGGTCCTTGCCCAATAAAAGGATCATGTCCCTCGATTGACCCGCTGTGATCATGATGGACGTCGGCATGGCCAAACATGAATAAATAAGCTGTGATATGAGAATCGGGCTATATTGGCTTGCCAATGCTATTTCCCCTGCCCTACTGGTGCAGGGGAAATGCATTTCCCTACTACCCTACTGGTGCATGTTGCTATTTCCCCTGCCCTTTAGATCATATACGATACTCCTAGTTCTACGCACATCTACAATTGCTGCTATCCATCTGACTGACTGTTCACCAGACTTGTGCTCGACTCGAGTTGAATCGAGAATCGACTCATGAATCAATCGTCTTGGATGAGTCGCGAGTTAAATCGATTCTTTTCCCCAAAATATATCTTGAGTCGTGAGTTGAATCACATCTTTCTAAACAAAAAAGTCGAATCATGAATCAATCATTCAAATCACAATGAGTCATTTGAGTCTTATGACTCAAATGCAAGTTATGAACAAATGATATAAAGCTTGTATCTTTGTGAATAGTATGCCATGGCACAAAGTAGGGAGTAAAAACACAGCATAATTAGTCATGCTTAACATTACAATTGTCAACTTGTCAGCTGCCAGTAAGTAAAGAATGAGGGGTACTAAGTTATTTACCAAAAACCAATGATCATAACTACAAATAAGTATTAATGTTAAGCTTGGTATTCACAATCAGCATCATACATGAGTCCATCCTAGTGCCAGGAACACAACCCAGAAATGGGTTGTGATTGTGAAATAAAATATGGAATCGAAACGGTCCTGCACTGCAGTAGGTATCTGCACTGAATAAAATTACACGAGTTTTGTAATGCATTAGAAACATACTTTCTTTTTAGTTGTGGTGCTTGCAACTCAGCTTCGTTGATATATATATATATATATATATATATATATATATATATATATATATATATATATATATATATATAAATATATATATATGTATACATATATATATATATATATATATATATATATATATATATATATATATATATATATAAAAAAAAAATATATATAATATATATATAAAAATGTGTGGGCAGTGTACACTGAATCATATGCCTCATGGGTCTGATACCACTGAGTTGGATCTGAGTCGACTAAAAAAATTTGAGTCGAGCACAAGTCTGCTGTTCACATCGCTTCCCGGCCACAGCTCTATATTTGCATTCGGGACTCGACCACCAGAGCCGTTGTCTCCCACGGCCACATGGGCAGCGCGTGCTTAGCTTGAGCGTCAGCCCGAGTATGTGACCTTGAGCTCATTGATTTAGGGTAGTTACTGGGGACTGTTGCTACGCAACACATGCAACTGCGCATGCGCATTATGCATGTTTAAACGTAAAGTCCCCATAAACAGGGCATGGTGGAGTATGTCTCCTGGTCCTCATATACCGGGAAATGAGAAATGTGTATGTTTGACTCAAACATGGGCGTCGCTACCTCTCGGTGTAGTGAATATATATATATATATATATATATATATATATATATATATAAAAAAAAAAAAAAATATATTAATTAATATATATATATATATATATATTTATAATTTTCAGGTGGTTGCGCGATACCAGGATCATGTCCCTCGATTGACCCGCTGTGATCATGATGGACCTCGGCATGGCCAAACATGAAGAAATAAGCTGTGATATGAGAATTGGGTTATATTGGCTTGCAAATGCTATTTCCCCTGCCCCACTGGTGCCAGTCCTTTGGATCGAATACGACACTCCTAGTTCTACGCACATCCACAATCGCTGCTATCCATCTGACTGACTGTTCACCAGACTTGTGCTCGACTTGAGTTGAATCGAGAATAGACTCATGAATCAATCGTTTTTGGATGAGTCGCGAGTTGAATCGATTCTTTTCCCCAAAATATATCTTGAGTCAGGAGTTGAATCACATCTTTCTTTTTTTTTAAATGAGTGGAATCCTGAGTCAATAATTCAAATCACAATAAGTCATTTTAGTCTAATGACTCAAATGCAAGTTATGAACAAATGATATAAAGCATGTATCTTTGTGAATAGTATGTCATGACACAAAGTAGGGGGTAAAACAGCATAACTATACAAACTTAGCATTACAATTGTCAATTTGTCAGCTGCCAGTGAGTAAAGAATGAGGGGTACTAAGTTATTTACGAAAAGCCAATGGCAATAACTACAAATAAGTATTAGTGTTAAGCTTGGTATTCACAATCAGTATCATGCATGAGTCAATCCTAGTGCCAGGAACATAACACAGAAATTGGTTGTGATTGTGAAAAAGAATATGGAACTGAAACGGTCCTGCACTGCATTAGGTATCTGCACTGAATAAAATTACAGGAGTTTTGTGATGCATTAGATACTGATTTTCTTTTTTAAGTTGTGGTGCTTCCAACTCAACTTCGTTTATAAATATATATATATATATATATATATATATATATATATATATATATATATATATATATATATATATACATACACCAACCGTTACAGTTCGTGAGGAATGATAAATAACATGAGGTGAAAACAAAGTTATAGGGAAAATAATATATTCAACAGATGTTTCGATGTTGAAGTTTCCTCGTTGGTGTCTAAATAAATACGAATTCCCTTATTTAATTAGACACAGATGAAGATGCGTTGACGTCGAAACGTCTGTCAAATGAATTATTTTTGCTATAACTTTGTTTTCACATCACATGAAAATATATATATATATGTGTGTGTGTGTGTGTGTATCAGATGCTTTGACATCAAAACATCGGTGAAATAAATTGTTTTTGCTATAACTATGTTTTCACCTCACATTGTATATATAAGGTGAGTTGAAAAAAAGTTATAGCAAAAATAATTTATTCAACAGACATTTTGATGTCAAAGCATATTTATCTGTGTCTAATTAAATAAAGGTTATATATATATATATATATATATATATATATATATATATATATATATATATATATATATATATATATATATATATATATATATATATAATGGTGGGTAGTGTACACTGAATCATATGGCTCATGAGTCTGATATCACTGAGTCGGATCTGAATCGATTCAAATTTATGTCAATCTGTTTGAGTCGCAAGTCGAATCATGCTTTGTGAGCTATGAGTCGGCATTGAGTCGAATCAAATAATTTTGACCTGCTCTGAATCATGAGTCGAATCAGAACTCAAGATATATGGTTCACATGTGAGTCGACTAAACAAATTTGAGTCGAGCACAAGTCTGCTGTTCACATCGTTTCCCGGCCCCAGCTGTATATTTGCATTCGGGAACCGACTACCAGGGCCGTCGTCTCCCACGGCCACGTGGGCAGCGCGTGCAAAGCTTGAGCGTCAGCCCGAGTATGTGACCTTGAGAGCATTGACTTAGTGTAGTTTCTGGGGACCGTTGCTACGCAACACATACAACTGCGCATGCGCATTGTGCATGTTTAAACGTAAAGTCCCTATAAACAGGGCATGGTAAAGTAGAAATGCTTCGAATTTACATAACCAAATCGCTATCGCTACCTACGCACGTCTCACCACTCAACGCTTCGGACCGCTGACGCCGACCAACCT
This sequence comes from Ashinkailepas kermadecensis, assembly GCA_034440615.1. Classification (NCBI taxonomy): domain Eukaryota; kingdom Metazoa; phylum Arthropoda; class Thecostraca; family Neolepadidae; genus Ashinkailepas; species Ashinkailepas kermadecensis. The sequence goes on along the minus strand of JAOTOM010003031.1, from coordinate 118,189 downwards.
TCCGGGACGCCAGGGACCGTTCCCGGCTCGACGCCAGAACTGCCGTTGCCAAGTGCAAGACGCCGTATACCAGCCATCATCTACGAGCCACCAGCCTGCCACCACACACACACACCGCACAAGCCGACATACACACACACACATACGTACAGTACCCCCAACCTAACTTTCCGGCACTCCACCACTATCCAAACCTACTCAACCTCCAACCGCTCTCTCAAGCTCACCTGCTACATCTACTGAGCCGTCGACCTCTACTCTACTCTTCGAGATCTCGAAGACCTACATCAACTCTACTGATCCTCCAATCAACTCTACTCAGCTTTCTACTTCATCTACTTCATCTACCACAGTGGCCAGTGACAGTGCCTCTCCAGAGCAGTGCCCGTCTCTACTTCTACAACGCCATCTACTTCTCTACGCTCTACCAGGTCAGTCCGGCGGTGCTGCCACCCCTCCCACCGCGCTCCCTCCACCCCACCCCCCGCTTTTCCCTCTAGTGCCGTCTGCACGATCTTTTCTGATCTTTCTGACCGTGCTCTCTTCACGCACATCTCTGATTTCTTTGTGTTTTCTTCATCTTTATCTGCCCCTCTTTTGACAAACTGTCGGGCTTCCTTCACGCCCTTCTATACCCTCCGCCAGCCATTTGTACTGTTCTGTGTCGCACACACACCTGTCACACTCATCTTTTTCCAACACCACACACAACAAACACAGCCAACACCACACGCTTCAACACCATGAACACCAATACACCACCTACAGGCGAGTTCTTCATTTGCCGCCGGGGAGACGGGGAGCCCATGGGCTCCCTCGACCCCTGGCTGGTGGATGAAGAACTCGTCCGACAGACAGGAGCGCCCCTACACGCCAAACCTATGAGATCTGGGGCGCTCCTCATTCACGCCAACACCGACATAGACGGCCGCATACTCCCCACCATACATCACATACAAAACACCCCTATCTCGATCACTCCGGCCACACACATGAACACCAAGCTCGGTTCACACTATGGTCTTTTGACGGTTTCCGAGCGTTTATTCATCGTCTTTAGCCCGTTTCGTCAAACGAACGGCAATCGAACGTATTTCAGGCGCCCGTCAAAACTGCGTTTTACGAACGTTTAACGCGATCGGAGCGTCGCCCAGTGTGCACCGGAGCGACGTCAAGACCGGGTAACGAACGTCTATCTGGCGTCCAAAAGATAGATTTAGTTTATCTTTTCAACGCCGATTCAGCGTTTAACGTTCTTTTGGCGTGATTGCGTGGCCGCGAGATATTCGAAGTTTTGTTGGCTGTGTATAACCAGGTGAGAAGCATTGATTTGCCTGTGGCTAGAATATTCCATTTCCTAGCACACTTCTTGACCACGTGGTAGAGAGGTAGCACTGGAAAATAGTAGCAGGCGGAATTGTATGCAATGTTGTGTTGTGTTTGTGTTTCATTGGCACTGAAAAAGCATGCTTGTTCACCCAAGATGGAAAGGTGGGAAATAATATTTTGTGGCTGTGCATGCAGCCCTGACAAAATCTTGTCTTGCAAGTATCTCTGAAGAACATAGCCATGTAGACAATAATTGGCCCAGTGAGTTCTAAGTGCCTATTGTAAGCAACGCAAAACCCCTGACAATTCCTGATGCTCCAAACACACCTTGGCACTGCCAAGTTATGCATGATGGTGAAAAACATTCATAATTTCCATTGCTGTAAATGCCAATTCATTGGAATTTTCAGAGCCAAAAGCGTTCGTTGTGCATGCCCAGTGCCAACTACAGATGCTCTCTTTTCTGATGAGTGCATGATATGCATATTTAAATATGTACATGCAAATTTTATTATTCACATAGTGAAGGTACATGAAGTTGATGTCCCAAGCTTGGCTGCAAAGTTAACCCATCTGTTTTATCTGCAGACTCATGGTTCAGCATGTTGAGACTCATTGTTCAGCATGGGTAGCTAGCTGATGGTGCCCACAAAATGCAACCAGGAATAGCCCCTGTTGCTCATTGTTGCACTTCTGCATTATGTCATTATGTCTGGCATATTCCGCAACAACACCCAAATCCTTCTTTTGCTCAGTCACAACTCGTAATTGGTCGCCCATGAAGTATGCATCCCTGGTATGCTGTCTGCCTGCATGCATGGTCTCACACTAATCAAAGTTATGTTTCATTTGCCACTGTCTGGCCACTTCACATGCTTATCCAACTATTTTTGTTGAGAGTCCTTATGACAAAATAAAAAATATGTGAAACATGTAATATTTGGCAACTTTTGCTATCCAGCTGAACTGAGCAAGCTATCTATCACAGTATTCAACATTATTTGTTCAATTGGCAAACAATGGCACCTTGAAATGTGTCTCATTGGCACTGAAAAAGCATGCTTTTTCACCCAAGATGGAAAGGTGGAAAATAATATTTTGGGGCTGTGCATGCAGCCCTGACAAAATCTTGCAAGTATCTTTGAAGAACATAGCCATGCAGGAAGAACATAGCCATGCCCAGTGGGTTTTAAGTGCCTATTGTAAGCAACGAAAAACCATTTACAATTTCTGATACTTCAAACACAACTTGGCACTGCCAGGTTATGCATGATGGTGAAAAACATTCATAATTTCCATTGCTGTAAATGCCAATTCATGGGAATTTTCAGAGCCAAAAGCATTGGTTGTGCATGTCCAGTGCCAACTACAGATGCTCTCTTTTCTGATGAGTGCATGATATGCATATTTAAATATGTACATGCAAATTTTATTATTCACATAGTGAAGGTACATGAAGTTCATGTCCCAAGCTTGGCTGCAAAGTTAACCCATCTGTTTCGTCTGCAGACTCATGGTTCAGCATGTTGAGACTCATTGTTCAGCATGGGTAGCTAGCTGATGGTGCCCACAAAATGCAACCAGGAATAGCCCCTGTTGCTCATTGTTGCACTTCTGCATTATGTCATTATGTCTGGCATATTCCACAACAACACCCAAATCCTTCTTTTGCTCAGTCACAACTCGTAATTGGTCGCCCATGAAGTATGCATCCCTGGTATGCTGTCTGCCTACATGCATGATCTCGCACTAATCAAAGTTATGTTTCATTTGCCACTGTCTGGCCACTTCACATGCTTATCCAACTATTTTTGTTGAGAGTCCTTATGACAAAAGAAAAAATATGTGAAACATGTAATATTTGGCAACTTTTGCTATCCAGCTGAGCTGAGCAAGCTATCTATCACAGCATTCAACATTATTTGTTCAATTGGCAAACAATGGCACCTTGAAATGTGTCTCATTGGCACCGAAAAAGCATGCTTGTTCACCCAAGATGGAAAGGTTGAAAATAATATTTTGGGGCTGTGCATGCAGCCCTGACAAATCTTGCAAGTATCTTTGAAGAACATAGCCATGCAGGAAGAACATAGCCATGCCCAGTGGGTTTTAAGTGCCTATTGTAAGCAATGAAAAACCAGTGACAATTTCTGATACTTCAAAGACAACTTGGCACTGCCAGGTTATGCATGATGGTGAAAAACATTCATAATTTCCATTGCTGTAAATGCCAATTCATTGGAATTTTCAGAGCCAAAAGCATTGGTTGTGCATGTCCAGTGCCAACTACAGATGCTCTCTTTTCTGATGTGTGCATGATATGCATATTTAAATATGTACATGCAAATTTTAGTCTTCACGTTGTGAAGGTACACGTAAGTTCATGTCCCAAGCTTGGCTGCAAAGTTAACCCATCTGTTTCGTCTGCAGACTCATCAGCTAGCTACTCATGGTTCAGCATGGGTAGCTAGCTGATGGTGCCCACAAAATGCAACCAGGAATAGCCCCTGTTGCTCATTGTTGCACTTCTGCATTATGTCATTATGTCTGGCATATTCCACAACAACACCCAAATCCTTATTTTGCTCGGTCACAACTCGTAATTGGTCGCTCATGAAGTATGCATCCCTGGTATTGCTGTCTACCTACATGCATGATCTTGCACTAATCAAAGTTATGTTTCATTTGCCACTTTGCATGCAGCCCTGACAAAATCTTGCAAGTATCTTTGAAGAACATAGCCATGCAGGAAATCATTGGCCCAGTGGGCTCTAAGTGCCTATTGTAAGCAATGAAAAACCCTGGACAATTTCTGATACTCCAAACACAACTTGGCACTGCCAGGTTATGCATGATGGTGAAAGACATTCATAATTTCCATTGCTGTAAATGCCAATTCATTGGAATTTTCAGAGCCAAAAGGGTTGGTTGTGCATGTCCAGTGCCAACTACAGATGTTCTCTTTTCTGATGTGTGCATGATATGCATATTTAAATATGTACATGCAAATTTTAGTCCTCACGTTGTGAAGGTACACGTAAGTTCATGTCCCAAGCTTGGCTGCAAAGTTAACCCATCTGTTTCGTCTGCAGACTCATCAGCTAGCTACTCATGGTTCAGCATGGGTAGCTAGCTGATGGTGCCCACAAAATGCAACCAGGAATAGCCCCTGTTGCTCATTGTTGCACTTCTGCATTATGTCATTATGTCTGGCATATTCCGCAACAACACCCAAATCCTTCTTTTGCTCAGTCACAACTTGTAATTGGTCGCTCATAAAGAATGCGTCCCTGGTATGCTGTCTACCTACATGCATGATCTCGCACTGATCAAAGTTATGTTTCATTTGCCACTTTTTGGGCCACTTCACATGCTTATCCAACTATTTTTTGTTGAGAGTCCTTATGACAAAATAAAAAAATATGTGAAACATGTAATATTTGGCTACTTTTGCTATCCAGCTGAGCTGAGCAAGCTATCTATCACAGCATTCAACATTACTTGTTCAATTGGCAAATAATGGCACATTCAAATGTGTCTCATTGGCACTGAAAAAGCATGCTTGTTCACCGAAGATGGAAAGGTGGAAAATAATATTTTGGGGCTGTGCATGCAGCCCTGACAAAATCTTGCAAGTATCTTTGAAGAACATAGCCATGCAGGAAATCATTGGCCCAGTGGGTTCTAAGTGCCTATTGTAAGCAATGAAAAACCCTTGACAATTTCTGATACTCCAAACACAGCTTGGCACTGCCAGGTTATTTTCAGAGCCAAAAGCATTGGTTGTGCATGCCCAGTGCCAACTACAGATGCTCTCTTTGCAGATGTGTGCATGATATGCATATTGAAATATGTTGGGACTCATGGTTCAGCATGGGCAACTAGCTGATGGTGTCCACAAAATGCAACCAGGAAGAGCCCCTGTGGCTCATTGTTGCACTTCTGCATTATGTCTATGTCTGGCATATTCTGCAACAACACCCAAATCCTTCTTTTGTTAAGTCACAACTCGTAATTGGTCACCCATCCCTGCATCCCTGGTATTATGTCTACATGCATGATCTGGCACTGATCAAAGTAACATTTCATTTGTCACTTGTTGACCACTACATATGCTTATCCAACTATTTTTGTTGAGAGTCCTCATGGCAAAACAAAACAAAAATATGCGAAGCATGTAATATTCTGCAACTTGTGCTATCCAGTTTAACTGAACAAGCTTGCAGTCAAGGCTATCACAGCATTCAACATCATTTGTTCAACAATGATGCAATATAAATGGATCACAGAGAATGTATGATTTTCCACTGAGAGATTCATTATTTGACTGAAACCCCTGTCATGCATTGCACATTAGCTGGTTTGCATACTTTTCACAAACTTCTTTACCAGTGCAAACAAAGTCTTGCACATTTCCTGCTGTGTTCACCACATGATTGGCTAGAACACTGAAATATATTTTATGTTATGTAGCTCATTGAATGTATCATGGTTTTATTTCATGTTGCATGTTTGCAACTTATGAACACATCTAGGCATAATCATACTGTATTGAGTTAATTTGCGTTCTATGCCCACAGATAAGCATGCCACGCACATCATGTTGGTCCATAGATGATGACGAGAAGCTCCTGTGCCTGGTAGAAAAATATCCCTGGCTGTATGAAGTTAACCACAGGTCATACAGGGATAAATTTAAAAAAGTCAACTCATATCATGAGATTGCCACTGCCTTCGATGGATACACTGGTAAGTCTCCAGAAGCAGGTATGGCATGCAAGTTCAGCTAATAGCCAGGCTGCTGCTCCAGTCCCCTAGCATGTACCTATGGATGATGTATGGTCATGCATATTTACTTTTTGTCTTCTGTACTCCAGTCTGGGATATTCTAGAAGTTTGACTAGTCAAAGGCATGTGCAGCTCCAGTGCTTATTTACTTCTACATTGCAGAATAGCATCCCCAAATCGTTTTGTTACTAGGGTGCTGAGTAAAAAAAAAAACAGTATCAACAGGTCTATGGCACTTGTATTTTGTTTGGCAAATGCAGCAATTGGTGAGCAACGAGTGCATTGCACCTAGAAATGTTCTTCTGGGAGTGACAAGTTTACCATCGAATATTAGACGGGACGAAAAGGGAAAGGGGACGAAATTAGCATGGCGTGGGTGTTACTCCCCACCCAAATATGTCAATGTTGGGACAGTGGCTGTTGCAGAATGTGGGTTGGAATTGATGACAGAATATGTCTCATTTCTGTGTCACTTCTCAGGTGATGAAGTCTGTAAGCGCATGGCACAACTAAAGGATAAGTACCGAAGGATCAGGAAGGAAGTCACAAAGCCGCCTCCCAGTGGTTCGGGTCGCAACGAGGTGGACGGACGGAATGAGCGCTGGTGCCTGTATGGCCTAATCGACTCGTTTCTGCGAGACAACGTCTCCCTCCAACGCAAGTATGTTTGCTATGTTGTTTGCTTCCCAAAATGTTTCCCAAAAATAGCATGTATATGCCGTTGCTGGATTTCATTTCACTGGAGACACCCTACGTTTCTCCGTCGATCATATGGTTGTTTCTATTTCGAATTTGTTAAAAATGTGGTTTGGTGGTTAACCCGCACCCGTCCGGGGGAGGCTTTCGATAACCGTTTTTCCAGGGTTGCAGAAGAACGAATGATCGCAGATGCATTCCACTTTGGGTACCTTTTGCTGCACCCTTTTAGTGCTCTATTGCAAAGTTAGTCCAGGTCACGTCAGGCCGCTGATCTGTGTCAGATGAGAGAGGACCATGTCCGAACGAATGAATGTGCCATCATTCACTGTAATTGGAATTGGTCAAGACCAACGCAACCAACCTGTCGACGCCATGCGTAGGTTAAGTCAGCACAGGAGAGCAAAGTTAACTCAATTATTCCATGTTTTTCTAGGAGAGGTGACAGCATCCGCACGTCGTCAGCCGATGGGGCCTCCTCTATGGCTGTCACTGAGTCGGATGAAGGACGGCAGATGGAAAACATCGAGGTTTGTGCTGCACTGTCAGAACTATGCAAAATACTTGGACTATGCAAAATATCATGTGGACATGTTACCAGATGATGCTTGTACTTATTGCCTGTAAGCATGGTTGTCACTTCATATACTTTTATGAGAGCCATGGCTCCCAGAATATTGGCTCGGCCACTTAAATAGTTCCCCCTCCCAACCCCTCGCCCCAATATTCATTTTTAGAAATCGTCACCAATCTCTGGAAGTGTTGATCCTGCTGTATTGTGAGTAGGTGTAGCCAACAACACATTTCAACATGATTTTAAGGTATCCCCTGTTATTGTCGGCAGGCCACCAGCTACGTAGACTGCAGTCAAACTGATTTATCTCAGACGCTGTTCCTGCAAGAAGGTGGTCTCTGGATGAATGTGGGCGTGGCGACTGCCGTCAACAGCGACCACCATGTGGCTGCCGGCGGCGACGGCAACGCGGCGAACGGCAGCGGCGGCGGCAGTGGCGACGGCAGTAGCGCCGACGGCGGCGCAGCCAGCGACGGCGGCGCGGCCAGCGGCGGCAGTGGCGGCGGCGACGGCGACGGCGGCGCGGCCAGCGGCGGCGGCGGAGCAGCCAACGGCGGCGGAGCAGCCAACGGCGGCGGAGCAGCCAGCGGCGGCGGAGCAGCCAGCGGCGGCGGAGCGGCCAGCGGCGGCGGAGCGGCCAGCGGCGGCGGAGCGGCCAGCGGCGGCGGAGCGGCCAGCGGCGGCGGAGCAGCCAGCGGCGGCGGAGCAGCCAGCGGCGGCGGAGCGGCCAGCGGCGGCGGAGCGGCCAGCGGCGGCGGAGCGGCCAGCGGCGGCGGAGCGGCCAGCGGCGGCGGCGGCGGCGGCAGCAGCAGTGGCGATGGCGGCAGCAGCGACGTGGCAAGCAGCAGCAGCGGTGCGTTCGAGGCCGGTAGAGGTAGTGGTGGTGGCGCTGGCGAGGCCGGTAGAGGTGGCGGCGCGTGCGAGGCCGGCAGAGGTGTCGACGCGTGCGAGGCCGGCAGAGGTGGCGACGCGTCCGTGACCGGCAAGCGTGGTGGCGGCGTGTTCGCTTCCGGCAGCGGTGGCGCGTTCACCAGCAGTCGCGGCAGCAGCGGCGCGTTCGCGGCCGGACGCGGCAGCAACGGCGATGCCGGCGCATCCGTGGCCGGTAGCAGCGGTGGTGGTGCCAGGAAAAGTAGGACGCCTTCATCCTCGCCGGGTGCGGCTCGTCGACCAGGAAAGAGGCCTGCTACAGAAGTTTGGCAGCAGGACTTGTTGTCCTTCTGGAAAGAACAGAAGGAGAAGGATAATGATAGACAAGGAGCATTCTTCAACTATGTTGCGTGCGCTGTGCGAGACCTGCCTGTGGCCGCGCAACTTGACTTTGAGGAGGACGTCACGAGCCTCCTCAACCAGTACCGTCGGCGGTATCATTAACCACGCACATGTCTGCCTAATATGCAATACAGTTCGTTCATTGTGCATTTTATGACTTAGTGCTACTACTGTAACACTGGAACGCGCACACTTACATCAGGCCCGGTTCTCCTGTTATTGCTGTGGGTGAAAAGGTGCTTCGAGGAACGTAGTGATTTCCCAGTATCCTTCACGTCCACATGGTAGAGAAGTTCAAACAACACATTTGCTAGTGTATTAGCATTGCATCGGTCGCGGGATAGAGAACCACAGACACCGCACAGACCAAATAACCAACCATGGCTGGAGGAGGCGCATTTCAAAACCGCCGACCGCGCCGCACAACAGCGTCCTGCCACGGCACCGAACCCTCTGGAGACATAAAGTGGCCGGCAAAACGGTCCCGGAGGTCAGCGGCGCCCCGACCCGGATTGTTGGCCCCCAGGCGACCGATGTTGGTGAGACAGCCGCCGGCGTCTTGCTGCCGCCAGGCACCGCGCTGAGTCTCGTCCTCACCATCCACTTCGTCGGGACCTATATACGGATGATCATGTGACGCTCCGTCACGACGCCGCAAAAAGTTGTGGAGGACGCAAGTAGCCTTAATGATGGCGTCCACTGTCTCTAACCTTGCTATGATAGGTTGGCGCAAAATTCGCCACTTCGTCACGAGAATGCCAAAAGCATTCTCCACCACGCGGCGAGCACGGCAATGCCGGTAATTGTATACCAGCCTCCTGTGACGATGACTCCCCTCCAAATTTGCAGCGCTTCCAGGGTATGGACGCATGACAGATTGGCGCAGTTGGAACGCCTCGTCACCTACAAAGACAAATCCAAGTTCGCCAGCACCTTCGGTAGGAATGTTCAGACTACCTCTGTCAAGGCACTGTCCGAAAGTTGATGACGCAAAAATCCTAGCATCATTCTCCCTGCCATAGCTACCTACGTCAATATATGTAAAACAATAGTTGGCATCAGCCACGACAAGCAGAACGGTGCTGAATGTCCCCTTGTAGTTGTAGAATTGCGATCCAGACATCTTGGGGCACTGAATCTGAACATGTTTACCATCGATAGCACCTGCAAGCAGAATATTGGTGAGCTCATCTGTCACCGACCCTGGAGTGAAGGGAGGGGAGGAGAGGTGGTTGTGAGTTGTAGGTGTCGAGAGGGGGGAGGAAACTGCTCTGCGTGAGTGTGAATGGAAAACATGTTCTGATTGGTTATGGAAGGCTGTGCTGTTTTTAATACCAATTACGGGGATGTGTTTCATGTGCTGTGGTCGAGACGAATTGAAATGTAGACGTAATACAAGACAACACAGAAACAGCGGCGTAGAAGCAGCCGTGAAAGTGAGGGAACAAATTCACAGGTTGCGGCATACACTCAAGGTGAAGCATTTGGAAGTTCAAGCGTCCGTCTGGGAAAGATGACCACAGCTAATAGGCCGGATCTGTGAGCAAAGATTCTAGGAATGCAGAATCAGCTTTGTGCATTCCAAGATAGCTTGGGAGCGATATCATGATGTTCTAAAATATACTTGCAGGACTAGTGTAATAAACTGGCTCCTATTCCCATGATCCGATAACGCAACACATGATACTTCAATAATTCACAACATACCCAGGCAGAAAGGAAAGTTCCACCTCTGATGGAATTCTTCAGCAATCTCCTTCCATCTTTCTGTTGTTGGTAGTTTCATCTCCACCGGAGCTAGCTCCTCCCACAGTGCATTGCACACGGCAGGTATTATGCCACTTATGGTGGAGTTGCCCACTCGGAAATAGCGGGCCACATCTTTTTGGCTCATGCCAGATGCGAGATACCTGAAAAATTGGAGTATGTATGTATTATTTCCAAACATATTATCTGCATGCATTTATCCAAGCCACTGTGTGCACTGATTGAGCAATTTTGACTATTACATTGATATTGTATTTTCAATCCCAAATGTAAGAGTGATGCTTCTTGGAGTTATTCAGGAGAAGCCAAGTTCAGTGAAAATATGACAGAGGAATATGTTTTGTCCATGCAATTATGCATGCCACTGTGTGTGGTGATTGATCCTGTTGATTATTGCATTGATATTGCGGTATTTTCAATCCCAAATGTAGGAATGATGCATCTTGCAATTATTCAGCAGAAGCCAAGTGAAGTGAAATTATGACAGATTATTTTATATGTATGCATTTATCTATGCAACTGGGTGTGGTGATTGATCAATTTGACTATTTCATTGGTATTGCTGTATTTTTAATCCCAAATGTAAGAATGATGCTTCTTGTAATTATTCGGCAGAAGCCAAGGCGAGTGAAATTATGACACATTGTACAACTAGCAGTAGCATATAACTGCAGCATGATTAAGCCACCAAGTGATTTAAATTAGTTTAAGCCAACTGGTGGAAACCATGAATTCGTCAGATTAAAATCAGATGTATTAAATTGGTCAATCACACACACACACACACACATATATATATATATATATATATATATATATATATATATATATATATATGCATACATATATATATATATATATATACCTACATATATGATGCACTCAGCATCACCATCTGCTTACTTAATGGTCATGGCGAGGCGAGCCTCCTCTGGAACAGGTTCCCTCAGATGCGTTTCTTCTCTTCTAATTCTTGGTCCAACTATGTCCAGAAGTTCATCAAACCTCGCAGGACTCATGCGGTAGTTGGCATGAAAATTATCGGGGTCATCTCTTGCCTCTCGCATGAATGTTGCATGCTCCCCCTGCACAGGTCTCAATTGCAGGGACTCTCTCACCCACACACGGCGCAACGGTGGGTCAGGGCTAGATCTCATGAGCAAAAGCATGAGGACATCTTCATCTTTCATGGTTCTCTGACAGGAAAATCAGTTGTCGATAACTTAAAATGAAAATGTGAGAATAAAACGCGCGATATATCTCAGCTTGCATTGGTACAAGTATTTAGGATTTCCACACAACTTGAATCGGCGGCAGACGCGTCGGAATGGTCTCATTGGCGTCATAATTGATTCGCAGGGAAGCGTAAAATGAACGTTTAAACAGCGTGTGTTATTCCCGGTGTATTTCCGCTCGTTTTACGACGTCTATCTTCTGTTTTACGTTCGATATCCGTTCGTTTTACGAATGATTGACGCTCCGAACTACCAAGTGTGAACCGAGCTTAACCCGGAGGTTCCGGGAACAGGGCGTCTCCTCCGTGTACAGGCCGCCCCCACGCCACGGATACAACACCACGGACATACTGATTCTCACCTTTACAACACGTACACAACCCAAACACGTGAAGGCGGGCTACCTGCTTTTTCCGGTCACACCACGCGCACCCCTCCCGCGAAGATGCCGTAAATGTCAACGGTACGGGCATTCAACGGGGGGGGTGCCACAGCAACACCCACACCTGCGCAAATTGCGCAGGACAACACGACACAGACCACTGCACCAGCGGCGTGCGCAGCTGCGCCGCCTGCGGGGGGACCACGCGGCGTCGGACGGGGGCTGCCCCCGATGGCAGGCGGAGCGGGAGGTGCTCCGCCAGGTCCACCTCGGGGGCATGGCCCTGGCCGACGCCAGAGCGTCGGTGTTTGGCCCGCGGGCGGCGTGGCCGCTCCGCCGCACAGAGCCGGGGAACCCACAACCACCACCACTATCACACACAGAATACCCGGCTCTGCCTGCACCCACGCCACACAAGCAGACAACGAATACATACACACCACAACCCGACGCACCAACACCAACGAACACCAACACACACCCAAAACACCCCGCAACACCAGGACACCCCATCACCCACCGACCACTACAAGCACCACCAGCCATCCCAACTCGCCTATCAGCACCCACCCCACCCTGCCACCCACCACCACCGCCACCACCCCACCAACCAGGAACCTCAACATCCCCTCAGGCCTCACTCACTTCAAACACAACGGACACATCACTGACACAGCACTCGCACACAGACACGGGGTCTGAACAGACAGACACCGAGCGCATCAACACCGACTCAGACGTCACAGTCCCCTGCACCCCAACACCACCCCCTACCAACCACAAGTACCTCATAGGCCCACGAAAAGTACCAACAAAAAACACTCCCCCAAAAGACCACTCACGCGTGCCAACACCCACAGACAATGAACACAATACTCCAATGGAACACTCACGGACTCATTAGACACTGGCCAGAATTTAAACACTACGCATTACAAACACACCACACTGCACTATGCATACAGGAAACACACTTTAAACCCCATGACCCGTATCAATTCAACATCCCTCAATACACGCTACACAGACAAGACACACACAACACACACACATACAGATCAGGCGGAGTATGCACATACATTAGGAATACAACACCGCACCGCCTGATACCATTCAACACCACAGCAGACATATTACTCACGGAAATCCACCTACACAACACAGCTTACACACTCATCAACATATACGATCCCCCTCGCGAACCACAGAAACCCTTTCGGAATTAAACAAGGCACTCGATCAAATTCACACACCCGTCATAGTCACAGGAGACTTCAATTCGCACCACCCACTATGGGACACCCGCACTAAAAAGGACCGTCCACCGCTTGAAGTCATGCATCTGATGAACTTTCGGGACAACGGAGGCCTCGTCGTCACTTCAGCGTCCACGTACTGTGCTGTCATGTCGGCTGAGCGACACTTCACCGCACTAAAGAACTGCGGTGATATCGCTCAACGCTCTGATCTGGTACTGGACATATGCATATGTAGATAACCCAAAGCAAGACTGGAGATCTCTCACCGAGCCAGGGGTCCAGGTCCTTATTTTCAGACTTATCAGAGAAAATGACAACATTACCAGAGTACCAAACTGGGTGTCACTTTGTGCACGCTAACGGGGCCACTGGCCCCTTCGCTCATTGATTTCGTCACCTCACTAATGTATTTGGCCCCACCCCAAGCAGAATATGTATGGATATGGATTGTGGCTTTACGACGCACTCAGCAGCTGAGGCCATATGGCGTCACCTGCCTCTCACCCTGGCAGGAAGGGTGGGCATCGCGGAGAATATCACCCAGTACCTCCGGCATGCCAGAGGCTCAGCTTAACCACTGAGCTACCGACGCCCCCCAAGCATGCTTTTTGCTTTTATTATGTTAGGCACTTCGGCCTGCTCAGGCCATTTCGTGACGTGAATAGAAATAGAGAGAGAAAAAAAAATATTGTGTTCTAAAAGTCAATTTACAAGTCCTGAAGTCAGTTGGTTTTTCGGAGAAAAATGAAAAGGAGATTGACGAGAAAAGGGGTATATCCCCTAATAGTGTAGGGAGAGAAAAGGGGATGTTGTGTATATGTAAGGCGTTTTACATTTTTCTACAAAAGGTCGGACGCACAGACACCGGCTTTCGCGCCGCCGCATGGCCGGGCGCCCTCCCCCAGCACAGCGTCCCCGGCGCAAACAAAACCGACCCAGAGGCAGGCCTGCAGGCGGCTTTGGAGGCCGACAGAGAGGCGGCCGGGCACGTCCCGGACACCTGCGACACGTGGTGAAGGGGAGAGGCACCAGCCCGCGGCGGAAGCGGGAGCAGCAGCCGAAGCTTCGAGAACATTCGCGGAAAAAGAAAATGGAAGAGAGACAGAGAAAGTACCCAAAGCCGGAGGCGATGAGGGGAGAGTAAAACTCATGGACGCGCCACGGTGGAGAGGAGAACAGGGCAGACCGGACAGGGAGACGGAGGGAATTCTCAGACGGCGGCGGTGGCAAGATGGCTGAGTTTTCGGATGGAGGAGAAGGAGCTCTCAGCCGAGGCCACCTGCCACCCACCATCGCCATGTGAGTGATGCTCGGCGGCATGCAGCCTCACCTTCCCCCACCACCGTCCCAGCGTCACCAACCCCACCGGCGCTGGCGTCTTCCGCGTGTGAAGGGGGGGGGGGGGGATGTGTGTGTGTTGGTGCCGAAAGTGCGTGCGGGTAAATAGAAATAGTTGGTGTCCCAGGTGTATTTCAATGTCTTTCCTTTCTTTCTCTATTTTAGCGTAGAAATAAATGCAAATGTGGATGTTGTCTCATGTGACTAGAGTTGGAGTCCCCTGGACTCCAAATACATACCTGGATGAGATTTCACCACTCTAACCTGACCTATGGAAAAAATTGGCTAAGCTCGCTTCCTGATTCAATACTGAATAATTAAATGTAATACACTTTCTCAGTCTGTCTCTTGATTTCAGTATAAATAAGTTTATGTTTCTATCACTGCTTTGATCGCACTATTGGGCGACCACTCGACGCCAGTCTATCGGTCCGCCCCTGGCACGGTCCCGATTTCGATCTCTGTCCAAATACTTGTCGATCACGGTTAATTAGTCTGAATCTGGCTCTTTTCACTGGGGTGCATTTACGGCGGATCAGAGACGGCCGCGAGAGGCACTTGATGGCATCCGCAGGAAAGTGCTCACATCTAGCGAGAGAGTCAGTCTGCCAGCTGCCCTCTTATGGGCGATATGTCCTCGGGCGTCGACCGTGAGGGGTCTTTGACCCTCCCTTCCTCAAAGGGGGGGGGGGGCACGACGAAAGGGCGCAATGACGAAACTCTCCTGATTGTTACTCGTGGGCGCTATTCAAGTGGTAACTGCTAACTGGGCTCAGGTATCTCTTGACCGCAAAATCCCACTGGCCTTTGTGACCCAAGGGCGCAGATGAGGGGGCGAGCATGGTATGCATGTGGGAGGGCCCACTAGAGGGGGCCCCACATTGCGTTCGCCGGAAGTTCGGCGCCGGACAATAGGATATGTAGGCAAAACACTGCCGGGTAATGTGTCCGCCTTCGTTCGCTGTACGTGGGCACGGATGGTACAGAGGATGGAGGATGCACCGGATGGGTTTGGCATGCCGTAAGTCCCGGGGCTGAAAGGGTAGGGCCGGCTAGGGTATAACGACGACCAGGGGACGTACCCATCGTGGTAGGGATCCGTGCCCTCCCGTGGGATACGTGAAGCTGGTCGCACGTCTTCAACGTGTAAGACCAGGCATGGCGTCGATTGGGTAAGGTTAGGTAAGTTGGCCATTGATACCTGAGTTCAGTTATAAGACAGCACAGAAGCCCAGGGAAAGTTTCACCGCCCAGTGTTGCAAAGCCTTAAGGCAGTAACGTCAATAGATACAAATTATGCAATCAGGAGAGTCGCGTCAGCCGTTTACAAGTAGGCCTCGGAGCGGGTAATTAATATGCATTCGGGACTAACCAAGTCCCCAGTGAAAGGGAGTACGACTCGCTAAATGTTTGCGTAACACTGGAGGGGAAAATTGTGGGCGAACTCGTTTTGGTATTATTAGGGACCGAATGATCGTGCGGAATGAAAGGAGCGAGTGACTGTTGCATACATGTTTAAAGGGGTAGTTTTAAGGACCAGTGGAATTGGTTCGATTTCAACGCAAGTATTCAGCTGTCAGAAACCTCACTGCCAAAATTGTACCGGATGTTACCCGGGCCCTGCTTGCATCTGGCTGCCCCGAGAACGTCGATGCTGTGTGTGTGCCGGGGGGGTGAGTGGATGGTGGATGTGTTGTTGTCTGGGGATACACGGGTGGGTCCTGTAAATGGACGAGTGCCGGCGGCGGTGGCAGTACCCAGGTCGTGTACCTCTATCATGGCCATCCATCAGTGTCACGTCACACCCGAAGCCCACAACCCCTCCTCGCTGCATGACCAGCCGGGCGCACTCACGGGCGTATGTGGTGTGGATAGGAGCCTGGCCTCGCGATATAAATACGTGTAGTGGTGGCGACGGGCCGCAGCAAGGTTGGTAGGATGTCGGAGCGGTTGAAGAAGCGGTGGGCGAGGGGACACACGGCACCAACCATCCAGCCGGCCCGCCGGCGCCGGCCGGCCGCAGTCGCCCGCACAGCGACCCACCCACCCGGCAGTGCCGCCAGTGCCCCCCAGAGCCCGCTCCGACACCGCCCAGCCCGACGTGGCCCGGACCCCCCTACATATACGGCAGTAGTTGGTAAATGTTTTTCGATGTTCATGGCATTGTTGACAGTGTAGGAGAATATGTGAAACGGTAAAATGAGTGTTGCATGATGGACATGAAGGTCGTGGTGAAGCAGTGTAAATATATCGATGGGTGAGAAAAGTGTGACCTATGCGGAGCCGTGATATAACTTTTTCTTCTTGTCTGTTTTTTATATGATGTGGTCCAGTTTTCGATGACAGGTTTGATGAGATGTAATTGTGTGTAGTTTGTGGTTTCAGTCCATTGGTGGTTCCAAAAATGTCGAATGTTCTGTCGTATTGTTGATTTGATGGCGTCAAAATGTAGCGGGATTTCCGTGATGTGTGGTAATTGTAATGATTGTCTGGCGAAATGATCTGCTTCCTCGTTTCCTGGGATGCCACAGTGACTGGGCACCCACAGGAAACGGACCTTCATGCCCATCAGATGAAGTGTTTCAAGTGTGTCATAAATGGAAATATGGCAATGGTGCGAAAAGAAAAGTGAAGAAAGAGATTGAAGAACAGATTTTGAGTCGGAACAAATGACGAAATGTCGCATGGGGTGACAAATTGAACGGTTGCGGACATAGCGAAGGGCAGTGAGAATGGCGTGCAATTCGGCGATGAAAATGGAGGTCACGTTTGGCAGGCGATGTTGTTTTGTGTATGTACCGGAAACAATGGTATTTCCTGTGTAATTTGCGTCTTTGGATCCGTCGGTGAAAACAAAAGAAACATGGCGATAACGAGAACGAAACTGGTGGAATTTTTGTTTGGCGCATTCTGGACAAAGCTGTAATTTTGGAATGGTGGTGAGATATAAAATATGTCTTTCGGTCATCTGCCACGGTGGTGTAGTTGGTTGAGAAAGAGCAGTAATATGTGGAATGTTGTATTGGAGTTGTGTAGAAAATGTTTTAATGCGTAAAGCTATGGTAAGCCCGGTTCGCTTTTCGGCGGGACCTAAATATTGCCGTGAATTTATTCGCTGAGGATATATTTTAGCTCGTGTGACAGTTTCCTTGCAGCCAGCACCAAATGTTATGAAAATAAACAAATTCCTAAGAGGACGCTAAAAAAAACCAATGCAATCCACTTCTCGTTGTCACCTTTACGAAATTGTCGTCCTTGGACTGAGAAATGGTCGTTCAAGCTTTGCTTATGACATCAAGCTGGTGGGAATAAATAACAGTAGTGATGAATCTAGCTATATTCAGTTAGTCTTGGAGGACTTAAAAGTGGGTTGATCAATGGGAGATATCTGTAAGATATGCTTAGCACCAGCCCCGCCAGCTCGCTGCAATCTAGAGGCCAGCGGGAAGATTCGAGAAAGCATTGAGACGTTGGTTTGTTTTGGCACTTATGTATTTATCCAAATATTACTTATTTATACCCTGGTATGGCCCAGTTTTCAGCGAAAATGATTAGTGCTATTACGTTTTGAGTAAATGATGCACCATGCCAAGAACAAACAAAAACCAATATGAAATCATGTTCCCCATCCTCGAACCATAGTATAAGAGCCTAAAAACAATATGAGACCCTGACACAATGGAGGCCCCCTTTCGGGGAACAGGAGGCCCCCTTTCGACCTTGCCCCCCCCTGGAAGAATTTCGCGGCGACGCCACTGGCAAGTGGAGAAGGTTTAGATAAAGATACCTATATGGAAGAGCATTGGAATGTAGAGCTGGTGCTGATTTGGTCTGCTTACTTTGCTTTTTTTGCCATCCACCTTGCCATGCCAGAATTTGCTGTGCCATTTCCAATTCTTTTCAAATAAAAAAACAGCAACTCTAATATGCACACAGATCACAGCACAATGATGGTACTTTTATTTGCATAGGTATCATCCAGATACTTTGAATATGATATATCTAGGATAGATGGTATTTTTCCACTCTGGCCAGGATATGGGTCTTCAGCATCCAAATCCAGTGTGAAAAGAATACATGCATATTATGCTGGATTTCAAATAAAGTAATTGTACCAGAATTTTGGTGCACTGTACAATCATTCCAGGACATGCACAGATGTGTAAAGTTTGGCTTGAAAAATATGCTTTGTTCAGGCATATGTTTGCCCAAGTTACTTATCCAGATATCTTGAATAGTATATATCTAGAATAGGTGGTATTTTTCCACTCTGGCCAGGATATGGCTAGGATATGGGACTCCAGCATCCAAATCCAGTGTGAAAAGAATGCATGCATGTTATACTGGACTTCAAACTGAAATAATTGTGCCAGAATTCTGGTGCACTGCATAATCATGGCACAAGTACAGATGTGTTGAGTTATGCTTGAAAGAAATGCTTCGTTGAAGCATAATTTTTGCCAAGTATCCATGGATATGTACCAGTATTTCATTTTTTTCTGGAACTATGCTAGATATGTCTAGAGTAATATGTATTCTCAAGTTGCTTCAACATGGGCAACAACTTAAAACCAGTAAAGCTTGGTTAAATACATTTCCCTTCAATATAGCTGTCATGAGCTGTAGCATTTCTGTGCATGTGATGTAAGTTTGGTGCTGTATGCCAAAATTCTGATAGAATTCTTCAGTTTCAAAGCAAGGAGGGATGGACATGGTGGAATTTGTTATTTAATGTTGCATTTGGAGAGCAAATGTTTAACATTCCATTCAAAAATTGTAATTTTGTCTTTCTGAACCACTAACTCCTTTCTGTATTTTCCAGTTAGCTTGGGCATGTCAATCAAACAGGAAGAAGTTTGCAGTCATTTGCAAACAGTTCAATCTTTTGGTGAAAAGGTCCCATATATTATAATCCCATATATTTCAGATAATTCCCCATGGACGATAATTTTCTGGATGACAAGCATCCAGGACAGGAACATTCTTTCAACCCTGGTTGGACAGAGTACATGTCAGCAGTCAGCAGGCTGGATTTGTGCTTTGCAATCCTGGATGTGGAGATAAAATGTTTGGGTGTAATTGAATATGGAGAGGATATTTTTATTCCAGCTTATGGCATCAGAATCTCGGCTTGTACTTTCCAGTAAATCTTGAGCACATCACAGAGCAGTTCATTGTCAAGAAACATTATTGACCTACAGGTGAGACAAATCAAGAAGATTTCCTCAAGGGGATGATGCTCGGGATGCACCAAATCCAGGATTAGTCAATTTTTTCCAACCCCAGCAGTCACTGATCTGGCTGTATATGTACCCCCACCCTTTCTGATTACTATCGATCGCATATTCTTCTATGCTCAACTGAGTGGGGTGATGCCAGGGTGCAAGATTTGGCTTGTGGGTGCAGTATATTGATATATTATGGCCAGCCAAACATTTTAATTCAAATTAGCATTATTCGCGTTGAGTTTACATTATTAGCATTATTCGCTCAGTTAACCCCATTATCACCTAGTATTATATTCCCTGCATGCATTGCGTTTCGTGTGAACCTATTTATGTCATCAAGGTAAGCGGGATATCGGCCTTTACGTCGATCCTGGCTCCGCACTGCAAGAGCCGAACTAAGAGCATGGATTCGCGTGGCTGCTTCAAGGACAGCAACAAGAAGTTGTACAAGATGGACAACATGCGCATAGTCAGTGCCCTGCGCGCCATCCAGGCTTCGCCGACCGAGAGTGTCGTCGGCGCTGTACTGGCGGCTGCGTCTCGCCTGCATATTAGCGGGTTGATTTCCAACACCTTGCCACCAGAGTCCGTCCACGCCGCTTACCACGTCCTGAAGAAACTGCCGTGCTCGCAGTGCAAGTCTCGGCACTGGTGGTACATCTGTGGCTTATCTACATCTGTTTGGCACACATCGCGTGCTGACCACCAAAACGTCTCACATTAGTTGATCGTTCGGCGGAACGCCCCTCACGTGGCACGCAGACTGTGTCACAGAAAGAGTGCTGCAAAGAAACCCTTGCTTGAATAATTGAACAACTTTATACTTGCGAGCATTGGGGAGGGGGGGCAATGGAATGAACTGTGATTTCCCGCTACAAGTCGTCGAGGCTCCTTTAGAGTTTAGCACATCTTACGTCTGTAGAGATGTGGCAAAGTGGTAGCAACTACTTGTGATACTTGTGATGACTATTTGAGGCGTCCGCTGCCGCACCTGTGAGACGACTACTGCCACGGCTGTGAGGTGGCCACTGCTACGGCTGTGAAGCGGCCGTTATTATGTTTGTGAAGCGGCCACTGCCACGGCTGTGAGACGATGGCTGTCATGGCTGTGAGGCGGCCACTGCCACGACTGTGAGGCGGTCACTTACCACATCTGTGAGGCGGCTGCTGTCATGACTGTCAGGCGGCCACTTCCGCACCTGTGGGGCGGCTGCTGTCATGACTGTCAGGCGGCCACTTTCGCACCTGTAGGGCGGCCGCTGTCATGACTGTGAGGCGGCCACAGTCATGACTGTAAGGTAGCCGCTGCTCTGGCTGTGAGGTGGCCGTTGTCAGGGCTGTGAGGAAGCCGCTGCCGCAACTGTGAGGCGACCACTGCTACGGCTATGAGGCGGCCACTGCTGCGACTGTGAGACGCCCATGGTCATGGCTGTGAGGCGGCCGCTGCCGCACCCGTGAGGCGGTCACTGTGATGGCTGTGAGGTTGCCGATGCCGCGGCTGTTAGGCCGCCACTGCCGCGGCTAAAACTGATCGGCAATGGTGTGAAATGTTATCTTAGTTATGCCCAATTTTGCATTGTCTAGAAAATTATTTTTTGATAGGACGCTATTTAGAAGTGCACCACTGAAATTCATATAGATCAGATTCCATCCATATCAGCGTATTTTCATGTTTCTTCCGCAAAGTATATCCAGCTGAAAAATGTGCTTAAGAAGATATTAAAGGAAAAGCCTACTAGTTCTGTCACCACCCTCCAAGTGTAGAACTACTGTACCTATTAGTAATTAATAATTTTTCGTTGTTTTGTATGTGATGCAAGATGACAGCTAATGGGAATGATACATATTCATCTGGACTAGAAGTGTAATATATTATATACACGGTAGAAGATTGCGAGTAATTGATGTCCGATTGCCGAAGATCGCTTGGGATTTTTCACCTTTATGTGCCGAACTCCGGATTGTGTCATTCTTCGCTATCTTCGAGGGAATTTTGTTCATCCTCCACTGTCTCCGAGGGACTTTGCTCTCCGAGCGACATTCAGGAGTTCCTATGGGAAGGGCGACACTCCTTTTGGTGCGCACAAATTTACTCAGGGCGCCAAGCGGCATCTATTTCTGATGAAACAATCGAAGTAAGCATGGAAGGCCGTCAGATCTGCAAGAAGTGGGTAATCATGAAAAATCATGTTTCGAAAATGTCATGTTAACCAATCCCGAGGGACAACCGCCCCTTTCACCCCCCCTCCCAGCGCTGTATGACCAACGCAGTCGATGCGCCCGTAAGCCCAAATAACCCCCACCCCACCCCATTGGACCCGTACCTGGTTGGCGACCAATTTCCCAGAATTGTATCTCGTCGGCGACCACCGAAAGGCTTTTTTGAGCCCTGGCTGTATGCCAGCCACGGGAAATCCTCGAGATACTGGTACTGGAACCTGCGCTGTTTTCCTGACTTATCGGGTATAACAGGAAACTTGTACGTCCTCTCTGGACTCCATAGCTCACTCAACAAACGAGTTTTTTCTTCCGTAGGAAGGCTTCGACCAATGTAATGGCCAATATCATTCTGGTCAGGCTCATGCTGAGAGGATCGCGTTGGTGCTTCCTGTGGCGGATCAGGCGGGGCCGGCGTCTCGGAGGAAGCGGAATCACTCGGAACCTCGGAAGATTCCGGACGGCTGGGATCGGGAGATCCTAAAGGAAAAACCAACACACACAAACCATTGTAATTTAGCGTTACAAAACGGCCTCAATTAAATTTATGCCAGCAAGTCGCAATTATCTAAACGCAGGTGGTGTAATTATTCAGACAGGTGGCTTTTATTTTTCAAACCATCAGAAATCTTATTTTAGTTATGTAGGTACTCAGGGCCGTCACTACCTGAAAAATGTGTGGGGGACGAGAGCCCGAAAGGGGCGCCGATTTGATGGATTGGGGCACCAAATTTAGCCGATTTTAGCCTTAGAATCTAGCTAAATCGACGAATTTAACCGATTTAACCGATAAGCGCCCAATGCCTAAATGCATTGGGGCGCTGGACGGCCGCAGGGGCGCCGTTCAGTTCAGCTTGAAAAGTGTGGGGGACGTGTCCCACCCGTCCCCCCGGGAGCGACGCCCCTGTAGGTACTCCACTATACCTACCCAAAAATATTTTTAAACCAGGAGGATAGCTTAAGTAAGTGACAGGCTGGCATAAATTAATTGAAGTCGGCCGCTCCCAACCCCATTACAATAATGGTGGCCTGTTACCTCCGTTAGTTCATATACAATGTGCATGCATTTTTAACCAGAAAGCATGCAAACACAACCAACACCACAAGCATAACCAACACCACCAGAGCAAGAAGAAATAGGGTTGGAAAACAAATAATTGACTTAACCTTTCTTCCAGTTCATTCCATGCTTTGGTTTTCCTGAAACTGGTGTATTACATGGGGTAGGCCCATGTGCTGATCCCTAGTCCCATCCTCAGGAATGGGATTGGCCTTAAAAAGAAAAGAAAGTGATGCCCAGCCATATCCATCCAGTGTCCCAAAACTATAGTCCGTACACTTGTTGTTCGACCCTAGGTGGCTGGATCATTTGTAGGTACAAAAACGCAGGAGAATTTCAGAATTTTCAGCAAAAAACGAGATTCCTGTTAATTTTCTAGTACGAAATTTTGTCAGAAAGGTGTTAAATGTGCTAAGGTTCATGTTGTCTGAGTGTTCAATTCCATTTCGACCCCAGGTTTGGGACACGGCCACCCACTCCAAACTTAACTTTTGAAACTCACCACGGTTGCGGATTTTGAGTGTTCGTTTGCCCCTCATGAATAGCTTTTTCCATCGTGCACTGAGGCCAGAAGGACTAGCTCCGCAGAAGGACTCGTCTCCGCCGGTTCAGCCAAGTCGTGTCTCACTAGAGGATGCCGCATCTCTCAGGTCGAGGATTCGGGAGATGCAGGACGCGGGATCCGGAGATCCTGAACGGAACAGAATACCCAAATGACATTGTTTGTAATTTAATGGTGGCATATTATCTGATACATGCAATGAATTTGGCATATTTATGACCAGAGAAACTCAAAGACATAAGCCAAGACCACAAGAGCGATATCAAATAGGATGACACTTGTCCAATAAATAGCTTACACATACCGGTATTTCTGAGCTCATTCAACTGTCAATTTAAAGATAAATTTGCCAACCAACATTACCTACCTACCAGTATAATTGGACACTCACCACTGGGCACTAATTTCTGCAGTTTTCTTTTGCCCCTCATGAGCAGACTTTGGCACCGTGCACCAAGGCCAGAAGGACCCGCTTCCGCCGGATCAGGCAGGGTCTGCGTTTCAGGGGATGCTGATGCTGAATCAGTAGGAATCTTGGGAGATTCAGGAGGGCTGGGACTCGGAGATCCTGAAGGAAAACCAAGACCCAAATATCATTGTAATTTAATGGCAATTTGATGCCTGTTACCTCACTTAACTGAAACCTACATTAGGGTAAGTCGTCCCGGGATCAATTCCGATTCCTGAATTTCCACAGGGATAGAAATGTGCTATAATGTGTTGGAATTGTTATTCAAAAAAATTGTTGAAAAATGCGAAAAATTGTCCAGCGGGGTTTTCAGTAAAACATATAGGAAATTCTAGGAAAAAACAAAAAAATCAAAATTTTCAAAATGCCATTTCAGAGAGCTCATTCGAACCATCTCGTCGTGCAGAATCTGAAACTGAAAACAAAAATCAAATCGGGCAAATAGTTTTCGAGTGACGGCCAAAAAACTAACATTTTTTAAACCTTTTTCTAAAAACGGCCGAAAATGAACGTTTTTTGGCTATAACTTGACAAATATTTGCCCGATTTGATTTTTGTTTTCAGTTTCGGATTCTGCTCGACGAGATGGTTCCAATGAGCTCTCTAAAACGGCATTTTGAAAATTTTGATTTTTTGCTTTTTCCTAAAATTTCCTATATTTTTTACTGAAATTTTTTTTTTCAAATTTGTCGAAAATTATTTTTGAATCACGTTTCCAAATATAACAGCACCTTTCTATCACTGTGGAAATTCAAGAATCGGAATTGATCCCGGGACGACTTACCCTAACCTACATGCATATATTTAATCTTGCCCACAAAACCTCCCACTGCACAGAGCAGTGAGAAACCCTTGAACAAATGGTGCTTAATCTTATCCAAATGTCACCAATGCACCTCATCATTCTACTAGTATTTTGGACCAGAAATATCAAAGCATTGTCAGGGTGAGGCCGGCTCACCCTGAGCCCCATTTGAAAATATATTTTGAGAAAACAATGAGGAAAATAGAACTGTATTGAAAAATGGAGTAGGTATTAGCTACCTATAGGTTAAAGCATAAAACATAAACTGAAAGCATAGCATAGTCAAGGTAATAGAACTGGTAGGCATTTGGTGCTTTTGAAGCTAGTTATAGGAAATGGAAATAAAATTAGCATGTTTCATTTTTAGTAGAAATTAGCAGCAATCCAGTCATCCTACATATGGCTGCTTGCAAAATAGTGCTAGATAAACCCACCGCCACCAACAGATGAAGAAGGATCGTCCACGTCTTCTGCAACACATTCTGAGCTTTTCCTAAAAAAGCTATCTACTTTTGGCAAGCCTATGCTACTCTTCTCCAATTCTAGTCTTCTTCGTTTGGCATTTCTGTCTGCCCATGGCATTTTTGCTGAAATAGGTAGCAGGTAAAATAGGTACAAATTTATATGGGTAAGATAGTATGTTGATGAGATACATACATATTAAACAAAACACATATAGCCTAATCATTCCACCTACACAAAAATGGAGGACTACAAAAAGATGGCATGCCAATAAGAATCAGCATTTTCACTGAATTAGCATTTTCCCTCTTTCCACTCTTGGGGTTTCATGCATCACCTGCAAATTTCAATATTCACATCACAGTTCACACCTAATACAGTACCTACCTAATAATACAGAGTGAAAATAGTGCAGTGCGGTATTTTGGACAGGGGATATTTTACGGAATTTTGACTGGTAGGCATTCAGGCAAAGGGCACACCTGCTCATTAATAAAGGTGAAATTTCATGGCAAGAAATGGTAAATGGACATGCAGGTTGATAGGAAGAAATAGGTAATAACAAGTGACAATTGTGAGGAAGGGCTGAGAAAATGACTAATTCAATTTTTTTTGGCACTGGTGAGGATACTGTTGAGCTGAGGACTGGTGTGATTAGAAATTGGAAGTGCCTGCAAATTTGGGCTTAAAATATTCCCTGTGATAGGGTAGTGCAAACATTGTCAGGGCTTGACAATATTGTCTACATGTTTAGCAGATCTACCTACATAGCTGCTGTGGGTACTAGATACCTACATTTCATTGTCATGGATTTACCTGAAGTTACCTGAAGATTTCATTGTCATGGATTTAAGATAAGTAACTCCTAAGCAGAATTTCTACTGTTGGGGAAATAGGTAGTCACCAGGTTGGGAAATGACAGGTATCTAGGTACCTATGTACCAAGGCAGGGGCGGATCCAGGGGGGCTAATTCGGCCATGCCCCCCCCCCCAAAGGGTCTGAAATTCACACTTTTGGGAAATAAAATGTCCCATACAGACGAATTTTTGCAAGTTAAATCTACACAAATATTTTCTGATAAACCTTAAGCCTATTTACACCATTTCCGATGATAAAAATGGGGGTTATGGGGGGGGTTCGACCTTGGTCTGCCCCCTCCCCCCAAACCGACCCGCCAGATCTGCCTTTGTACCAATGGGACAGGACTGTAGGTAGGCTTTCCTAAAGTTTGCAGCAAAAGCTTATTAGAGATAAACAAAAACAGTATCCCAAAATTGGTTTCAGTTCAGGGTGTGGGCCTAAAACTAGATATAGGTACCCACAAACCTAGTGTAGGTAAGTGACAAATATTCCACCTAACAAACTAGTCCTTGCCACAAAAATGAGGTCATATGTAATAGCGGGTAATATTTTCCAGGAAGATTGAGGTTAAT
This sequence comes from Ashinkailepas kermadecensis, assembly GCA_034440615.1. Lineage (NCBI taxonomy): Eukaryota > Metazoa > Arthropoda > Thecostraca > Neolepadidae > Ashinkailepas > Ashinkailepas kermadecensis. The sequence continues at coordinate 91,312 of JAOTOM010003031.1, read as the reverse complement.
GTGATGGAAATTTTGGCCAGAAAGGTAGTCATTGGGACCAAAATTCATGTTGTGGGTACAAGTCATGCCTTGACTGTCATTCAAGGAAATAACCAGGATTTTGTCCAGGAGGAAGGACCTAGGTCAAAAAGAACCCACAATTTCCTAGAAGGGTCCATCTGCAGCACCAAAAACTGACTTAAGAAATCTTAAAAATGGCACCAAAAATATGTTCAGTTGAATACTGCCTTCAATGGCCCCTGCACATATGATCTGCAAGTATAACATTTCTCTTCATGCTTGCAGGGGGCCCATTTCTGGGCTCATTTGCACATTTTTGCTCCAGAGTAGGGCCTTTGAAGTCTGCATCATGGAACCTCAAAAGGGCCCACAGAGGCTTCACTTAAGGGACAGTTGCCCTGATTGCCCCTCCCCAGCACCAAGTCCTTGATATCAGTGTAACTAGGTAGGTACCTCCCTACTTAGTGTAGCCTGCAGTTAATCTGTCCTTCTACTGAAAGGTAACCAGAATAGAGGTAGGTGGGAAACTAGGCTCTGGAGCATTCACAGCCTTTAAAAGTGCTATCTCGAACCAAGGCTGTTTCATAATAGGTTCAGGTAGATAGCTACAGGTACGCAGGTAGGTACTTTTTTCTAAGTGCCTGAGCTACTGCTATCCAGACACCTGAGGAGGGTTATGCATGCGCAGACTGAAGAAGGTACATGAGCTTGAGACATAACAGCCCAGTGATTTATAGTTTCAGGGTGGTGTAGGTACCTATAAACCTAAAGTGCAAATTTATGCCATCGTGCTTAACATCGTGCTTGTGCCCGCCTCAGCATTGAATGGAGCTTCAGGCCGCTACAATTTTGGCGCGTAAATTGACTGAATACAATTTTTAATAAGAAACCCATGTTCGGCCAGATGTACCGAGGGCAAACGCGCAAGAAAGTCCAGCTGTTCACTGATGGAACACTGAAAAGTGAGATTTAAGCAAGGATTTTTGGGAGGCTGATACATTTTTTACGCCGAACCTAGGGGTAGGCGGGGTAGGTATGTATCGTTCGATCGTTTAGGCCAAGGCCGATGGGCACTTTTGCGCCCAAACCCAAAAGGGCACTTTCTGCCGAGGGACACTTCTCGATCTCGACCTAGGGAGAGGAAGCCGGGCCCCCTGGGCACCACACACCGGTGCGCCTATAGGCACAGGCCACAGGACAGGGCACAGGGTAGGGCACAGGGCAGGGCACAGGGCAGGGCACAGGGCAGGGCAGGGCATAGGGCAGGGCACAGGGCAGGGCACAGGGCAGGGCACAGGGCAGGGCACAGGGCAGGGCACAGGGCAGGACACAGGGCAGGGCACAGGGCAGGACACAGGGCAGGGCAGAGTTCACGGTACAGCACAAGGCACAGGGCAGGGTACAGGGCAGGGCACAGGGCAGGGCACAGGGCACTTTTAGATCAAAAGGGCACCTAATTGGGACAGGCATAGGACAGGAAAGGGCACAGGGGAATGTCATTTTTAGGCCAAAAGGGCAGTTTTGGGCCCAAAGGGCACCTTTGGCACAGGCGGGGCACATAAGGCAGGTGATTTTTGGGCTAAATTTGGGACATTCCGGCCCAGAGGGCACTTTTCGGTCAAAAAGGCACTTTTGGCCAAAAGGGCACTTTGGTCTCATGGGGGGGGGGGGCCCCGGCCCCCCCCCCCCCTCCGGTGCGCCTATGCCCGTTCTTTAGTCAGCTCGGCTCCCAGCTTGAAGCGCAAATTGCCGGCGAAATATGTCGCCCGGTAATGGTTGCGGGCATCGACGATCATAGGCGTAGGAGCGTCTAAAAAAGTGTGGGGGGGACCAGGGTCAACAACAGGAGCGCACCCGGAAATTCGTAAAATACCATGGTTGAGCACTTTTTGACAGATAACCCGATAAATTTGGTAGTGAACATAGCTTTCACCGCTGGGGGGGGCTGGGCGCACCCATGGTTGACAGGAACATGTGATACTGAAAAATAAATATAATCGGAGCATAAGTGCTTCAAATTCACACCTCGCTGGACCTGACTCTCTTCACGACTGATCAATTATTTTACAATAACTGGTGTATCTCATTGGTGCGAGTGCAGCCATTAATATTACTGTTCAAACAAAATGTATTCAACTTCCGCTATGTGCGTATGTTTGTATGTGGAGTGGGAGGTGCAAGCTGATTACAGCCTTACTAATGGGTACGTGGTATGACCTAGTTTCTAAGATTTGGTACTATACGTCTTTAAGATTCCCCTGTTGTAAATGTTCACGGATGTTGATGGGGAGAAAGAATAAGCAAGAGCGCAGCTTATCTGCTGGCCCATGGTCAAATAAATCTGATGAGTGATGCTAGAAAGGAGGAGAAACAGGAAAAACGCCGGTTGAGTGATCGCTGGTCTAATATGCATTTATCCGATGTGTGGAAGACCAATATTGGTTGGCTGACAGACTGGGGCAAAGAAAAACACGATAAATACAAAAATGCAGGGTATCGTGTTCGTCCTCAGGGCCTAACTCCAACAACATGTAGCACACATCGTACAACGTAGAACATCCACTACTTGAAACGAAATGCCACAACTACATCATGTGGCACCTGGCTGACACAGAATGTAAACGCTTATGTTGGGGCCAACAGTTCAGTACAAAATAGCCGATAGGTGACAACACACGGCACCTGGATATCAATTATTAATCATAGCGCACCACGTGTACGGCCTAACCTATGTCAACTCCCATTTACGGTGCGTGATCCGCGAATATCATTGGATCGTTTTGACACTGCTATCTCGGCGTAGTGAGGTTCGAGTTGAATAGATAGGACGTCTTTCCCATTTTGTTATACCTGACATCGGACTTGGAGATGTATACATTACGCAGTAAGATCAATTATTATTTTGTGAACAGAGTGTAAAAGTTATTTGTTCGCAGAAAATGGGCGAGCCAACATTGAAATGAGTTGTATTTTGACTGCAGAATGGATCCCGCAAAAAGTAGATATGTGCGAATGTTATCTACATATATTGGCCCATGATGTTTACTCGCTCACTTACTACTATTTTAATCGTTCTTCGATATCATATATTTTTTATTTTCTTGAATGCTGATGGGCATGCTCCGTACACAGAGACATAGGCCAGAACTATGATGCATCGATACGTCTTGGCCCTCTTTCTTTGCCGCCGCGTTTCGATTTTAGGACCACTGACCTGCCTGTGGTGACACCTAAGCTAAAAGTATAAACATTGATATATTCTAACATTGTAACACGACAAGTCAACACGACAGGACAACACAAAGTATATTGGAACTATCATCTTCGGATTGCAGTGGCATATCTTTTCCAGCAACATTTTTCGTACCTGCCTATCAGCTTTTACGTCCATTAGTGACATTTAGTCATCGAAATCCAATGCTCATGTTAGACATGTTAATATTTGGCACACGTGGCACAGACGAGAAGTGGGAACGAAGGACACAGAGTATCACCTAAACATATGCTCTCCTGCATTCCAAAAAATGCCCGACGACGATCATTGCCCGCGCAGAACTCGGCGGCGATGGCGGGTACGTCCAACTCGTCCGTCCTGTGCTTGTGCACGGAACACAGCATGGCGGCGTTCAACCGCGGCTGCGACATTGTGCTCCGCAGGTATGTTTTCGTCCGTTGGAGGACAGAAAACGTCCTCTCAGACGTGGCGGTGGTGACCGGTATGGTCAGGTACAGCCGTAGGAGAACGATCACCTCGCTCATCATCCTGCGGAAGACGACACCACCTGACTTGATCGCCCCTTGACCGCCTCCACCACCTCAGTCACCGTCCTCTTGCGGTCACCGTTGTGGCTGCAGACGTCTGGTAGCATCTGGAGCTGGACCCGCAGTCGGGAAATGTCCAGGTCTTCAGAGTATAGTTCAGTGACCACGTCCGGCAAAACGAACGGTGCGCCGTCATTAGCGTCCTCTATCAGCTGCTCTATTCTCCCCCCCCCCCACATGTATGTTTGTATGTGTGTATGTATAATAGCTTAATAATAGTTATAACATACTAAGTGAAAATCTAGTATGCATGCACATTGTACATTCATAATGGGTGGCACATTTTCTGGTGTAAATTCTTTTTTGACACCATAATATATGGTATAAATATACATACACCTGTTGCATTACATCAATTTCTGAATTAGTTGCATTGTTGCAAGGTCGTGTCCAAGTGTACATGGACTTAATTAATAACTATGATCCGATATGACCAACTTTTGCTGAGCTATTTATTGCAATGAGTAGTTTTTCACTTATTTAAATTTGTTCATGCTGCTTTTTAGGAAATTTGAATGTCTCAAAAGTGTGGGGGGGGGGGCAGCTACCATTGCTGGCCCCTCCACTTTGAAAAGTGGTGGGGGGCCATGGCCCCCCTGGCCACCCCTGTTCCTACGCCTATGTCGACGATTGCTACCAAACTATTTGTGATGTGGAAAATCCGAAAGAGCCGTGGGCATCACAAAGATTGGGGCTATCTGCGCATGCAAGTTTCTCCGCGAAATGTCATCGGACAGTGGTGTGGGGACAGTGTAAAGCGGAAGTAACTCATTGAGTTACTGCTGAAATGGAACTTTGGAATATCAGGACGTTGATATATATCAGCCGACACCGATAGCAAAGCCGATATTGGTGTCGGTTTTCAATGCGTTTATTGTTGCTTTTTTGCTGTTTGTTTTACGGCTTTTGCTGCAATTTAAAATTGTTTCGCGATATGCCTTCATTTTGCTACCATAAATCGATAAAACGTGGAATTCGAATGGAAAATCGCGGTGATGATGATAATCCAAGAGTCGTTCAAAAGTTGATCAATTTGTTATGCTGGTCTAAACGGATTTAGTAAATATTAACCTATGCTGATATACATTTTGCTGCGTACGTTTCCATTGAAATAAATTGGTTGAATTTTAACTTTTTCGCCTAAAATCGAAGATCTCCAACTTGATACTTAGGTTAACAAATTGATGGGCTAGATAGGAATTACTAAGGCAGAACGAACAGGTGTCTGCATATTGTCTGCATATTGCACCAGTGTCTGCCTGTCGCCTGATCCCGGATTGGCGACACACAATGAGGAAAGGGCCGGACATATTGGTGACAAGAAGGGATCTTGAACTTCTACCGTGCTAAACGTCATATATCGTCCGGACCGGCCGAGCTCTGGGAGCTGTGACGTCGCATAGCCTGGGGCATGTTTCAGCGCAACCATACTTCCTGCACTTATATTTCGTGAACTAGGCGTCATACAAAAATCATATCAACGTATTTGTGATGGACATCTACAGTTTCATCAGATGAATATGAAACATACAAAATGGTCGCCACTCTTCGGGGGAGGATAGCTGATTTAACCTCTTCTCCTCTTCGGGGGAGGCGGAGGGGGCTGATTCAACCCACCAGAAGTGTGGATCTCTGTTCTTTGTGGGCGCCCGGGGATCCACAAAGTTCATTTAAGCAACCGCAGTCACGCTTTGGGCACAGTCAGCCTAAATGTGTGAAGTCAAATTTGTATTGGTTGGAAATTTTAGCAAAAACCACAAAGATAACTTATGGTTTATTTTGTTATTTTTGGCAAAGCGAAAAAAAATTACTGTTTAACAAGCAAATAATGAAGCTACTGGATGTTCCATTTTCAGTTCCTAAATTTATATTTTGTAATTTATAATCCATATCGACTCCCTCCTCCCGACCTAAGGCGGTCACATGCAGGCACGGCCTCCATTCCCTCCCCCCGTTCTGTCGCCTGTGTTTGCATGTCAGATCTATGGCAACCGTCAAAAGGGGCAAATTAATTATTTTACATTGCGTACTTTGTTCCACAGGTGCTTTTATAAGCATAACACTGATGTAGCATGCCCGGCAACTGCTGTCATCCGGAATGGAGTGTTGTCTGTCGGACGTGGCCATTGCCACGAGCCCAATCTTCTCGACAACGAGGTATGAATTACTTGAAGTTTGTTTGTTGCGTCTTCCGGATGTTTTGAAATCAATGTGCGAACTAAGCATAGATTGTTGTTAGAGTTGGCAGCAACCGGCTCAAATAGTTTCTCCATCTCAGTTATAATCTACTGAATTCGGCAAGCAGAAACCCTTGGTGGAAAAAACGACTGAAACTGGCAGAAGCCAAATACGTGAGAAAATGTTGTTCTGGATCAGTATAATCAAATAAAACAGTGTACTGCCGCATACATATAAGGCAAATGGCAAATGTGTTTAAATTTTGCAGCTGCAATGCCACAATTGTGAAAGTGATGCAAGTTGGCTGCCTGGCAAATATCCATGGCGGCTGTGAAGTGTCCGAATGCATGGAATAAGTACACGAAGCATAGCATTTGACTTGATACTGGACTGTATTAAGTGAAAACTCGAATTTGAATATGTGTACGATTAAAGGCGTGTCTGACCGGTCTTTCACCGTGTTTGAGGGTTTGAGATTTCGCGCGAAATATATTTAAGACAGCATTCCAGTCCAATTTGCCGTGTGCAGAGGATTTTAAACATTGGTCAGCGGTCACGTCACACTTGGCAATCCAGCTCGGCAAAATAGCTGTGACTGACTTAACGTTAAGCTTACCTGTAGCGCGTGCCCATCTACTTCGTGACTCTTTGCCAGATCAAGGCTCTTCAGACATGAGCGCAATCTATAGTGGGTCTGCTCAGGCGTGGACAGATGATTTTCGTGAGGGGAGGGGGAGTAGGGGGTCAATGACCACAAGGTGCCCATATTGTGGGGCTCTTTGTGTATTAAATCAAATGTTATGTTTTAATTTTCACAGGTTCTAATTAGTAATTCCAGCCATGTATATTTTCCCTTTGTTTTTGTGAAAATTGTATGGCAGCAATATAATTATACATTATTATTTATATTATATATATATATATATATATATATATATATATATATTATATATATATATATATATATATATATATATAAATATATATATATATATAGCAAATAAATTATTTTCCATGAGAAGCATTGTAATTGTCAATTTCATTATGGAAAGCTGAATATATTCAGCATACAGCTATAAAAATATCGTATACCATTCAAATTATCAATACAATTTTACCATACCATTTTGCCAATATCAATACCATTTTGATTGTATTTTAATACCAAACAGACTAGGTTAGTATCTACGATAATATTATGTAACATTACGTAATATTATGCGCGCGAATCCTTCGTAAGAACCCTCGCATGGCCGGCGGGGAGGGGGGTGCTCAAAAACCCCCCATGACGTTTCGTGCCAAAGCCAATAAACACTTGGCACTAGAGCTATGGAATTTACAGTACCATATGCTACATCAATTTGACACATGTTCCAAAATTAACAGGTAAAAGTCATGTCAGGTCAGTGACCTACAATGTTTTTACTGGCAGCATGTCGGACCAAACTGCGCGAAATCTCACATATTGTGACAAACATAGATACATGGCCCATTAATAGATTGCATATCGTTGTCTCAATAACCTTTGTACACTATGACCAATACCTTCCCATTATGACCCTAAGAAAGTCATCATAGGTCGCCGACTGACTACTTGAAAATCGACTTTGACCTTTGAAATCACATGACAAATGTATCGCAAAAGCTCTAAAATGGTTAGTACCATGCTTTATAAATATATTTGGTGTGACGAATGCCAGGCTCAGGTCATCCTAGGTCAGTGACCTATAACGTTATTACCGATGGCATGTGTTACCAAGCTGTACGAAAATCAAACTAACAATGGCACGAGAAGATAATATACTAAAGTAGTTCCATTTTTCTCTGGTTCATCAAATTCTTAACTGTGACCTCAGGTCATCATTTGTCAAGGACTAAATCGATCTAAAAATCAGTTTTAGCCTTGTAGTGGAAGAATAATTGTGCACCATAGTTCTGGCAGACGTAGTGCCTACGCTACAATACTTTTTATATTTTACCTGATATGACCTTTAAGTTGACCTCGGATAATAAATTGTACTGAACTAATTTTTTCGTAGATTCCACCAATCTACCTGATACCGTTTTCGCATATCGCTATCATGCTCCAATCTGGAGATAGCTTCTCATCAGCATGAAAAATCAAAGATACTGTTCAATATTCCCTGGAGCGTGTTTTTGGCGTAGAACAAAAACAAGATGGAGCCCCTTTAGCAGAGGTACTCTAAAATTAAATCCACATTTTCACATCATTATAATTTATTTGTATAGGCCATGTCATCAGAGCAGCTGGAAAGCATGATGTCTCCTCTTCGCAACTCCATCGTCTTGTAATTTTGATAGGCACGCCACGTCGAAGGGGAGGGGACAAAACAATGAAGCTTTGGCGCGCCAAAACTTTGTTTGAAGACTACATCTGTCGCTTTCGTAAATCTGTAGCGTAGCCTGACAGCCATAGCCATAGCCATACATTTAATCTATCATCCTCCCAGGTGTAAATACAAGATTTTGTGTTTATTACCGTGTACTTTTCACTACTTTCTTTTGGCTTATGGTGTTTCAGGGTTATTGCTTGATCTTATTGCAACCGTGTCATTCTATTATTTCAGTCACAGGAGATAGACCATTGTAGTGTTAATGTTCGACTGACTGCGAGAATCTCGGACCGTGTCCTTGGCACCTCACCGTTGTGTCCCCTGGTCATTGTCCGCGGCCCATGAATCTCTGTGGGCTGGTTTGGCCATTTCGGGGTCCTATGGCAATTTGTGTATAATATGCCCTCAACGTCTCCGGGCCCTTGACAATTTTAGGAATTACGTACTCGTCTCTGAGGTCATGTGTTTTTCCAGTGTGAACTTGACAATCTCGGGGCTCCTCATCATCGTGAAGGCCCCTGAATAAGTTCACTATTCAGGCTCCCTTGTTCTTGGAAATCTATCAAAATTGTTCGAAATCGCATATGTTCGCGCATAGTAGATGTTCTAAATGACAAATGTCCGTATCGTATACGTTCGCATCACAAATGGTCGCACATAAATTGTTCATATTGCAAATACTGACCTCAAATTTTGGACGGTGTGTGTTGCCCGTGGGGTGTGTCGTTTGACTTCTTTGCTTCGGGCCCAGGTGAGGGAGGGGTGTCAGCAAGGCAACTTACTCCCCCAACTGAAAAATAGTGTTCTAAATCCGAGACATTTTCGAAATACAGACCTTTCGATCAAGCCAATTATGCAAGCTTAATGATCTGATGAGATCACTTGCACTCCCACAGCTTTCTCTACCTCGCTCTGTTCTCCCATCCCATGTTTTTCTTTCAGACATACTCTGCGTCTTCGAATACGAACACTATGCGAACATTAACGTTTGCACACATGCTCTACGAACAATTGCAATGCAGACATTATCATTAACGAACAATTGCGGTACGAATATGTGCAACTTCAAACCAGTGACGAAAAATCACCATTTTGCATGGAAAATCACAGTTAATGAAAGTTTTAGGTTTTCATCCTTGATGATGACTTTCATCTTTTCATAAACATATTACAAACACAGATGGTTGTTGTTGTGATGGAACTAAAGTGCATGTTTGCAATGTTTTCATCCTTGTCTTGTTTTTCCAGCAGGTATTGATAGTCTCACTCTCAGGTGGATATAGAATGAGCTTTGAGACAAATGCATATCATCACAAAACATATCATCACAAAACCTAATGGACCTGTAGTGAAGATGTTCCTGGCAGGCTGAAAATTATTGTACAATAAACTAGATGTGTCTAGCTTCATGAAGTTAGGCATGAAGTTCACAGTGTGTCCTCACAATGCAGAGGATTATATAGCATGATGATTATAAGTGCAGCAATCTATGAATATGCATGAATCCATGAAATACATACTCATACCATGCATCTTTAAAAAAAACATTGAAGCTGTAGCATAACCAGAAATTCAGCCGAGCTGACACCCTTAAGGGCTGAATCATGACATTGGCCAAACCCAAGTAATTGTCAGCTAATGCAGGGGGATTTGGGGCAAGGGGGGTGGGGGGCATCACCAGCCTAGATAGCTTGATTTGAACTAAAATTACCCTTTATTCATGCTCCTCAGAAAAACATGGAGCATTTTATTTGAAGAAAAAATATTGTGTTAAACTCGAGCTTGCATCCTTAGCCATACAAATCAGGTATTTTTTCATCAGCGATTTATTAAATCTTGCACAACCAAGCCGACTAAAAACGGGCTGGATGGATCCACCCCTGAGCTGACCCGCTTAACAGCGTTAAACCTCATGACTGGGTAGTACCAGATTCTCTTCCGATGTAAATGGAGACATAAAGTTAGAATTGTTTCTTCATTTATCTTAGCCTTACATGAATACATTTCACAAATACTGCAAACATTAGCAAACATTGTTTATCAAGAACATGGGATTACAAATTTCATCCTTAGGCTGGCACATTCCAGGAGGATGAAAAACACACGAAAGTGCAGGTGAATTTGTTAATGAATACTGGTGAATATGATGGAGAAATCGAAGATCAAAGCGAATATTTGAACGTCTCATCATATTCTACACATTATAACAGGACAATAACGCTCTGCCGCGTGCGGTACAAGGAATTATTCATATGTTCATCCGTGGGCTTTTTCGGCCAGTCTGAAGGATGAAAAATCCAGGTAAAAGCGGGGCTTGATATACGGAAGTGCTACGAATAAATCGCACAACAACTGGGATTTTCCAACTCTCCGTTCATTTTAGTGTGTGAAGATTAGCACAAAAATACTTCCGACCGTCTTCCTTACGTGCCATATTTTTTACAATGCAAGAGCTCCTGACATGTGGATGCTTAGAAAGGATGCTGCAAATGGAGACCAATTCCTTGGTGATATGGCAAGGTAGTACTATAAGTGCACAAGAATCTAATTTTCTAAAGTTCATTTTCTTATTTGAGCACACAAAATACACGACATGTGCACATTTAAGTGAAAATTATGGTGTTTTTTAATCGCCATTTATCGATAGCTCACTGGCTTTTTCATTCGTCACAGGTATGCCATAATTCTCCCTTGTAGCGAAAATATTAGATCCTAGCTCTTTTTCATGGAGTTCTTTATTTTGTTCCAAGTTCTTTACAGCATAATAGGCCCCCTGCCGTGCAGGTCAAATATTAAAACAAATAAAGTGCCAAGTGTGCATTGTGTCCTGGGGCACTATGATTTGTCACGAAAGCGCAAAACATCGCCACGCTGCATTTGTTTGCATTCCATTGTTTTCATAGCCTTGCATTCGGCCATATACGTGCATACAGTGCAGCGGAAGTTCTATATGTACTGTACTGTCTTGAGCGGAGTTAGCCTTACACCACCTTATCCTACATTGCACAAATGTGTGGTACAATGTAGATGATCAATATCTGAATCTACATTGGTGATATATTAGTGGCATATCACTATCACTATCACTGGCAGCTCATAGCATTCGGGTGAGGCCCGCATGCACATTGCACATTTAAGGTTTAAGTGGCAGGTGCTAGATGTACGATATTATCTTCTCCAAGGGATGTAACAGTCAATTACTTATCATTTACCTGTGTACCTTTGCACGTATCACGGTCTCCCATCATACACATTGAGGAAAACCACAGCCATCAAGCACCCGGCATGCGCAGGTGAAACAAACACGTCCAAGTATAACATGCAATGCAGGTCTTTGACAGGGTGGTGAACAGGTGTCCTTCCGCCACGTGTGGCCAGCTTAATGTGAAAAGTAGCAAACAATGGAATTTACTCTTTCATTTCAAGCACCGCGCTACATTCATGAACTCAATAAAGGAAGGAAGAAGCGAAATGAGAAGCATGTGAAGGTACTGACCCAAAAAATGTGGTTCAGGTAGAGTGGACGCAACATACAATTTGTCCATTGTTGTATTATTATTATTAGTTGTATTATTTGTATTATAACAAGTTTGTATTATTATGTTTGCCACTCTGGCCATGTGGTTATTTTATTAGCATGATGATGCGCAATCTGGGTTTTCATCATGATGCGTCTATTCCGCGTTTTTCATCTTTCACTATCCCGAATGATTTTGTTTTTCATCCGCACAGATATTGACAAAGTAATTTTAAGACACTGCTTCAAACATTTGCGTTGACGAACATCTGCGATCCAAATAGTTCGGTGCGCACATTAGCGGTTGCGAACATTTGCGCTCACGAACATCTGTGTACGAACATTTGCTTTCCACATCTACATAACTAGCATACACCTTGCTAGTTTGTTGCATTTGTTCGTTTACCATATTGTTTATTTTGTGAATTAAGGCTGTTCCGAGCCTACGACAATGTGGGCCTCCTGATCTTTTCCAAAATCACATTGGTATTTCAGGGCATCATGGTCGTCTCGGTGTCCCTGGCATCCTCAGGTTTTCATTGGTCATCTCGGGTACTCTGTACATCTAGCTGAGACGCTCTCGGCCCACGGACCGTCTACCCAAGCTGCATAACAATTATACATACATATATATTATACATATAAATTATATAGGCACCTCGAGTTGTGCATCGGATTGTCGGGGCCCATCGCCAATGACGAGTCCCCTGATAATTATGGTACCACGGAACGTCTCTCAGAGACCCATTGACTTCTTCAGAGAAACCTGGCCATCGCAGGAGCCTCCTGGCGGATTTGAGAGGCCTAATCGCTTTCGGAAATCTTGATTAATACTTTCATTATCATTTCATTGTAATTAGGGAAGAAATGGCTCGATACAATTCCAAAATTGGCACCCTAAGGGCGCCTTGAAGAGACTCTCTTGCGTTGTCCAAACGAGGGCCCAATGGGCCGCGAATTTTACCAGGAGGGAAACAAGGCTCATGTGCTCCCTCCCCTTAAATGCCGTACTGCCCGCTTGTCATATCGAGAGGCCCATTGCCAATGACGGGTCTCCTGATTATTTTGAGAGCATTAATCGTCCTGGAAGTATATTCACCTTCTTAGAGGACCCTGGTGAAAAGCCTATTGGCCAAACAAGGACCCAATGGGCTTCGGAATCGTACAAATCTGTTCGCTGTTATTTAATTGTAATTTCTCAAGAACATATTCATGTGAATTCATGTGAATACCAAACAAGAACATTCCCAAGGGTGGCCCAAGGGGCCCATAATTTCGCAAGGTTGGTGCGTGCACGTGCCCCCCCATTGTGTACCCAACTGGGTCCCGCACCCCTTTTACTTTGTTGTTTTATATCGGCACCGCATGCAGTAAAACGCACGTTCGTGCAGGTCAGGTCCTATCACATGCTATGAACTGTTGATGCAAAGCTCTGCATATTCTGGTTTCTTTCGCAGCAGTGTCTTAAAATTACTTTTTGTGTTACATGTGCGGATGAAAGCAAAATCACTCGGAGATAGTGAAAGATGAAAAACACGAACTAAACATATCAGGTCAAGGATGAAACACAGAACCAGGTTGGGCATCATCATACCAACAAAATAATCACATAGCCAGAGTGGCCAACATAATCATACAAACCTGGACAAATTGTAATTTTAGTCTATCCTTCCTGAACCATATTCTTGGGGCGCAGTACCTTCGCTACACGTCTCTCATTTGACCTCTTCCTTCCTTTATTGTGTTTATACAAGTAATACAGTGCTTGAAATGAAAATGAACATTTCCACTGTTCGGTACTTCATCACATTAATCTGGCCACACATGACGGAATGACTATTTTTACATGACTGTTTTTGTATTCCTTCTGATGTGCTATTCCTCCCTTAAGTTATTTCGTCGTAATGGAGCATCACTTCTGGCGAAGTTCAAACTGCAACTCGATAAACCAGCTGTTTTATAAATAAATAATACAGTACACAACAGCAACGTTTAATATTAGAGTGAAATGAGTCATATGAAGTCAACACCAACGCCATCAACGGAATCACAACCAAGCCAATAACAACTTTTAATAATACATGGTTGGACTTCAAATCGACTCGATCGTGAATTGGACTGAAAATGTGGATATATCCTAATAATGTGAGTCAAGAGTGAAACCAAAATCATACCATTTCATGGAGATAATTGTTTTGCATATGCCCTATGCGACCTGGATTCGCTGAACTGAAACAATAGCTTCTCTTTTCTTCGTCCAATGTCCCAAGTTTCAATTTTTCAATTTAAAGCCAACAGCATCGAAGTATATGATGGAAAGGGCCTAGATTCAGGTGCAATATACTCTATACAGCGTTCTCGTTCCATGAATGGAAAGATAGATATATAATAACTAATTGTTTCGAACACATTATTTTTAATGCCGACATTTCTGCAACTTCACTTTCTTACTCATGTGAGCAACGCGCTGTACTGATCTGCAAACAAAACTGCACGCACCTGCTAAATCGCATCTCATTCAAAGCAGAAGCCTGAGTTTTCATAGACATGCTTTCAACAAATTCAGCATAATTCAGCACGCATGTCTGTCTTTTTTATTTTAAAGAAGTTGCGCCGCGCACGACGTTGTGCAACTCCCCACTCAGGCGAAAGCTACTGCTTTGGTCATATTACCGCTTGGGGCCTTGGCGTGTGTCGGGATTCGAACTCGGATCAGCCACGTCCATGCCCGACATGATACCCCGAAGCCAATTAGCCGCCTCGGATGCCTGTCTCGCATGGCAATGGTCATGGGTTCGAGCCGCGCTACCGACCAAAGACTTTTCTCGCGGACACGGCGTTAGTTGCCGACGCGAAATAACCGTAGCAGTTGAAAGCGTCCTTAAATAACAAAATAATAATAATAGCTTCATTCAGCTTTGAGTCTGCACCCTCCCAACAACGCGGAAAGAAACCTCACAATGCATCCACACACACCTCAAACACATGCTTTCCCTCGAGCAGCGTACGAAGATCAATGTACCACCAATGTAGGTTGAGGTACTTTACAACCTACAATGCACCACCAATTTGTACAATGCAGTTTGAGATATTGTTTAATACAACGAAGAATGGCCTTAGATTTTTTTAAATTTTTTTTTTTTTTAATATAAGAGGTTTTTTTTATTTTTTTTTAAATTTTTTTTTATTTTTTTTTTTTTTTTTTTTTTTTTTTTTTTCGTTGTTAGGTTTTTTATGGGGTTGGGTTGGCCCCTTGGTTATTTTTTTAATTTAAAATTTTTTTTTTAATTTTTTTTTTTTTTTTTAACCCCCTTTTTTTTTTAGGTTTTTTGGTTTTTTTACCCGCAGTTTGAAATACTTCAAGGAGCATACTTCCACCCAAGGGCGTACATGTGCAGCTTCCGCTATACTTATACCTTATATGATCGGATGTAAACAAATTTCAGCGCGGCGATGTTTTGCGCTTTCGTGACAAAACATTCTAGCGCAGGATACAATGCACACTTCGTAGTTAATTTTTTCATATGAATCCTGTATGACATGGAAAATCTTGTACTATAAATCCCTGGGAACAAAA
This sequence comes from Ashinkailepas kermadecensis, assembly GCA_034440615.1. NCBI lineage: Eukaryota > Metazoa > Arthropoda > Thecostraca > Neolepadidae > Ashinkailepas > Ashinkailepas kermadecensis. Next base: position 75,864 of record JAOTOM010003031.1, on the reverse strand, counting down.
TATAGAGCACCATTAAAAAATAGGCTCCAATATTTCCATAACAAGGGAGAATTAGGGCGTCCAGGTTGTTACCTGTGATGAAGGGAAAACCCAGTGAGAATCAACAAATGACGATGGAAAAGCAACATAATTTTCACTTAGATGTGCACATGTCGCGTATTTTGTTTGCTCAAATCATAAAATGAACTTCAAAAACTTAGATTGTTGAGGACTTATAGTACTCCGTTGAAACATCAACAAGGGATTGATCTCTATTTACAGCATACTTTCTAAGAATCCCCATGCCAGCAGCACTTGCTTGATAAAAATATGACGCGTTAAGAAGACGGTCGAAAGTGTTTTTAAGAGACTGTTCGCACATGAAAAAGAACGGAGACTTCGAAAATCCACATAGTTCCGCGATTTATTCAGAACACTTCCGTATATCAAGCCCAGCTTTTTCATGGATTTTTAATCCTTCTGACTGGCCGAAAAAGACCAAGTATGAACATAATAATTCCTAGTACTGCACGCGGCAGGGTGTTGTTGCTCTTTTAGGATGCGTACAAAAGGATGAGAAGGTCGAATATTCACTCTGATTGTCGATTTCTCCATCATACACGCCAGTATTAATCCTCAAATTCATATGTATTTTCATGTGTTATTTATCATCCGGGCCTGTGCCAGCCTCAGGATGAAATTTGCATCCCATGTTCTTGATGAATATTTTTGGGTAATATTTGCAGTATTTCCGAACTTTATTAACGTAAGGTTAAGATAAATGAAGGAACAATTCTAACCTCATTTCTACACTTATATCAGAAGCGCATCTTGTATTACTATCAACATTTTATTAATTATATTTTTGCTGAGGTTTTTTTAGACCTCATGCCTACAATTTTGACGCACATAAAACAAGACTTCCGCAAACGAAGTTCAGCAGAAGTTTCGTTTGCTATAAATAGCTATATTGGAACGATGTTTGAGTAGTTCTGTATTTATTAATGCAGAAATGCAGATTTATACCTACATTTTTGTCGTGTTCAGTGCTCAGGCACAACCTAGTCATAAGGCATTACATTCCATCACAACAATTACCGCTTGTGTCTTTAACATCAATGCAAGATGAAAGTCATGACCAAGGAAGAAAAACTAAAATTTCATAAGGTGTGATTTCCCGTGTAAAATGGTGATTTCGTTTTCACTGTTTCGCAGATGCTTCGAGTGTCTGTTGAACTTCGGCAAGCTGTGGAGGGAGCCGGTGGCGCCAGGTCCAACCGTCAGCTTTTCGACGAAATCGCCGTGGGAGAGGCGGGAGCGGCGGTGCCCTTTGGGGCCGCCCGCCAAATGATGGCAAGAACAAGAAGGGAAGCACTGCCACCAGCGCCCCAGACAGCGACACAGGCTGCCGAAAGTGTAGAAGGAGCGGATGTCTCTTTGCGCCGTCACCTGAAGTTCACTGTCGTCCTTGATGACCGCCAGGTTCGGTTCTACTGTACTACTATCGGTCTACTATATCTATCTACTATCGGTTCTACTATATAAACGTAACTCTTTTTGCACATGGGTGGTGTGAGTCGGCCCAAGGGACAGAGACATTCTACATAAGTCGATATCAAGTAATTTGGCATTGAATCTGGACACCGTCCAGGCCAGAACAGTCCTGAAATATATTAATTATTTCAAAGACGTTCTTCAAATAATTTTTCGCCAATAGACGGAACCTTCAACGGGTTCCCGAGGGTTGGTTGAGACTCGTTACCGAACACGTGAGGGCATGACGGCAATCGTCACAACCGTTTGCTGTTTTTTTTTGGGGGGAAGGGGATGTCGACATCACTCGAGGGTGTCTAGAACATCAGGATTGGAACCATCCTTTTCTGCTGTGCATGACATTTACAAAAATGAAATTCGCCTCTGATTGATCAAGATATATTGATCTGAGAAACACCACTGCAATGCAGTGGTGTATTCTCAGTAAGCTGGGGTGCCATCATAGACGAGGGTATGGACGAATTGTTCTCATCGCCATAGTTTTATTTGATCCATCAGGTAGTTAAAGGGACTGAATCTAGTCAAATCTCGATTTTTAATTTACGCGTACGATTGAAGAGGATGCTGTTCTGAATCGAACTCCATCATTAAGTTTTGCCAATTCGCCTTCGTTAGCTCATGTATTACTGGGGTAAGTTACTAGTCTTCCAGACCGGAAGTTACCCCAACAATTTATAAAACAAAATAAATGCAAGCTGCATGCTATTTTGTTTTACAAAATATCGCATGCAATTTAAAATTGTAGAAATTATTTGAAATCCAAGTAAATGAAACGACAGACATACTTCTCATAGGCGGCGAAAAGACACTTGAATAATATGATAAATCATAACTGATGTTCACAATCCCATGGTATTTGCATCCCGAAATAAAAAATAGAAACAGTCAGCCCTTTAACAGTAGAAACAGTAGACCTTTAAAGGTGAGCATGGCTGTGACTATGCGTTGTGCCCTCTTCCCCGGTCAATGACGTCCAGTCTGTGATTCCACAGTGAGGTCATTGAATGAGATGTGAGTGATGTCTTACTCAGTTGCTAGGCCTGCACACCAAGAGGCCTGAATCCATCGAGTGTAGTAATTCCATGACTAGTATTATTTCATGACCGTATTTCATGCACCTTTTTCCTGATTAATTAAGTTGATGTCCTGTTCTAGGCGAGTTTTCTTTTTTCATGGTCGCCAGAGAGGCAGCACAATCGTAAAACCGATTTGCACCGATTTGCACTGCCGTCTGGCTATACGGATCTGGTGCGAATACAGTCCTAAACTGCCCTTAAACTTGCATCCCCTCCAGAAGTTCATGTCCACCTCTCAATAACACGCATGTCGAAAAGGTCGTCAGTTCGCTGGGATCAATGATATGCTTTAAAGTTGTTAGCAATTCGTCGCCCAGGGAGTCTTCATAGATGTATTTGAGAATGATATGGCATTTGTTGTGCCTTCGGTGGCATATGTATGCTTGGCATCATTTGAAGTCATAAAGCATTTCAACAAAGGATTGAGGATCGAAATGCCAGATAACCACTCTGGAAGGCCTCGGAAAGCTGCGCACCCACGGAGTGAGGGAGTAGAGGGGGGGGGGGGGAGGATAATCCGCCCACCCCCTACAATCTCGGAAGTTATAGCATTCATAATCACCAAATTTGCAAGGTGGATGGAGGTTGCATGGAACTCATGTGCGCAGGTGTTGTAACCGTGGATCCAGCTATGAAGGTCATACGCTAAATGCACTAAATTAGCCAGCTTTTGCGTCATTCCTCTAACTCCTGCACTTCTTTGATAAGGATTATCATGCAATTGAGCACCCTAATTTTGGCTTCTTGACCGCTAGGGTCTGTCGCGTTTTTCAGCTTTTACCTAACCTAACATATCAGAGTGAATATTGCCTGAGTGAATATAATCAGAGTGAATATAATACTATGCCTAGGCAGCCAGAAGGCACTATGATCCACAGATGGGAGTACGGGGTGATTAATGTCAATACAAATGTCGTCTCAGACATGCATTAGGATGTATGAATAAAACAAGTTGTCTTTGCACTGTGATCAATGTTGTTGAAATGCCCACAAACTTTTGATGCTGATTCCGAAACCATTCTAAACATATGTAAGAGACGATATATATATATATATATATATATATATATATATATATATATATATATACATATATACATATATATATAATTCCTAAGTAGAAGTCGACCCTTCGAAATTGGTCGAATAAGCTGAATTTGTAGCACATTGTGTAGTCTGTAACACATTCAATTGATGTATCTGCAATCTAAAACAATTCACTGCGTTTCAGGTGGCCATCGGCTTTGCGGCGCCTTACGTTTGTGAACGCGTGATGGCTCAGCTAAACATGGAAATGCAGGCAGACGCCACATTCCGTGTCGTGCCAATGGCATTCAGCCAGCTGCTGGTGCTGTTCGTGACCTGCAATGGCAGCGTACTCCCAGCTTTTTTTCGTACTGATGGGGTGCCGTCCGCGGGTGCTGTATGACACAGTTCTGCGAATTATCAGCGGCCACCTCCCTGCGCCAGCCTTTTTCATGGCAGACTGGGAGCAGGCGCTCCAGGGTGCGGCGGCGGCAAGGTTCCCAGCAGCAGTAATCAGCGGTTGCTGGTTCCATTATGCTCAAGCCGTCCTCCGCCAGGTACGAAACCCATCATTCTCAAATAACAGATGCAAAGCTAATTAATGATGCATAACGCACGCAATCAGTTGTTATCTTCTGTTAGCTTCGAACACAGCTCAATCACTTTGGTTGGTTGGTATTCTTCAGTGTTGGTTGCAAAAGCCGCCAATCCCCATGCAATATTTTAGCCGTGCATCAAAAGCCGCCAAATACGCCAAAGAAATGTATAAGGCCGTCGAAAGAGCGGGTACGCACCCGCCCGGGTCGGCGCAGCTGGAGCGCAACTGACAGCGGCAGGCTCCGTGCCGAACACCAATGCATCTTCTGTTGTTATCGTTATCGTTATGCTTAAATAACATAATCCAAAACATGCCATAGGTTCTTCTTGTCTTTATTTGTGCTACGTTTCGGCCTACGGCGCCCATTTTCAAGTAATCCAGTGTCAGATGGCAATCACAAAGTTTACCAAAAATCATACACTGCTAAAAATTCACGTTCCATCAACACGCACATCACAGCACGCCTTCTATGCAGAAACACATATATCTGTCTTCTACCATGCTGGCAATGTTCTAGCAAAGAGCGGTAGATGTGTTAGTTGTTTTGTTTCGATGTTGATTATCGGTGCTGAGTCCCTGATGCAAACGTTTTCTAATGTTGTCAGTGAGCGAAACAAAAGATCAACAATAACGCTCAATAAAAAGATCATGGACACCGAATACGGTGTCGTTTTTAACTGTTGCTTCCATTTATATGTACAATTTAATCACTAAAATGTTTTATAGTGTTCGTTGGAATCGGGTTCGGAATCGGATCCATCTGCCTTGGCATGAAATCGGAACAGGAGAGTGAGTCAAGCTGAATCAAGCACAAGTTTGATGAAAAGGGGCCTATCAGGCTCCAGAAGATAGTCTCGCAATGTAGCCTTGTGACATGTCAACGCAAGCTCTAGGCGTGGGCCTCATAGTAATCTTTACGAAAGTGTAGACACCCATGTATATTCGTAGCCTTGTGAGGTTTAGGTGGCTTGAATCAACCAAATCAGTCCACTTAGGTTTCAGATAAGTTTGGTGGAGGAAAAATAACCCCTAGCAATTGACATGAGTAAGGATGTTCCAGCAAGTGCTGTTTATTTCTTAACACCTGAAGCTTGATTTCGTTGATTTTCAGATCCGACGACTCGGGTTGTACCCAGAGTTCGACAGGCACCACCAGGTGTCACCCTTCACCAGGTAGGCCCGAAAACTCCTCGTGGTGCCCCTTGTGCCCCAGCATCACCTGGAAGGCGCCTGGAGACTCCTGCTGGATGAAGACGTGCCGGAAGTGAGTAGTAATGGTCATTGGGCAGGTTACTGTTGTTCGCCTCTCTCTCTCTCTCTCTCTCTCTCTCTCTCTCTCTCTCTCTCTCTCTCTCTCTCTCTCTCTCTCTCTCTCTCTCTCTCTCTCTCTCTCTCTCTCTCTCTCTCTCTCTCTCTCTCTCTCTCTCTCGCTCTCGCTCTCGCTCTCGCTCTCGCTCTCGCTCTCGCTCTCGCTCTCGCTCTCGCTCTCGCTCTCGCTCTCGCTCTCGCTCTCGCTCTCGCTCTCGCTCTCGCTCTCGCTCTCGCTCTCGCTCTCGCTCTCGCTCTCGCTCTCGCTCTCGCTCTCGCTCTCGCTCTCGCTCTCGCTCTCTAAAAGCCAACATTTTTTTATTCTCAAAACTAGGTCAAGCTTCAATACAGTATTCCATGCGGCCTGACATGCGCACAGTAAAACTTCCTGATGACTTCTTCACTTTTGTATTATACATTCCTATTTATTGCCCGAAGCCTTCTTAGTGCCGTTTTCCTGGCTTACTTGGTCTGTTCTGATGTCTCCAATGTTGTCTTCACAATAAAACCAAGTCCTTCTCCTGCTGAGTCATAGCTAGTACTTGGCACGGTATAGTATATGCATCTATCTATCGCATTTTATCACATCTATCCGTCCACATAAGCATAAATCTTCCGCCCAAATATTGGCTTTGAATGTTGTGAAAGCCCTTTGGGTGGCCTGTTACGTTGGCACCTTATTACGCTGGACACCACTGTTCAGCACGTGCAGTGTGCAATACGAAGGATCTACATCTAAACTGCCGAGACAATATACAGTTGCCAAATACTGCGCTAGATTGTCTCATGAATGGGTCCGAATTACATTTTTTGTCCATCCTCAGACCATCGCAGCGGCGGACCGCGATGCACGCTCCGCCGAGCTGGGCCTGCTCAGCCGCAGCCGCCGCAGCCGTCAAAGGCAGGAGCGGACCCACCGGCGCCTCCAGGTACTGGCGGCCCAACTTGACGACGGCGTTCGTTCGCTGGACGCCTACACTGAAAAAACAGTTTGAGAATATATGCGAAAAGTCCTCGCAAGAAACCAGAGTTTATGATCAATGGAGAAGGAACGCTAGTTTGAGACTCAAATGCAGTTTCATGATAGAGCACTTCATCGTCATACTCTCTTGAGTCATGTAGAAAGTCTCAGTTTTCAAAGGATATTTCGAGAATCTTTGTTGGTGTCAGAAGAATCATCTGACATTTTTTTTTTTTCCCCCTAAATCTTTAGCTGAGGCAAAGTGCCATCTGCTAGAGATTGCTACGTTAAAGAAGGAGTTACGTTAATCCGGCTTATGTGACATCCGGTTATACCAACTAGTCAAGAAAGGAGAGACGCCGTGAAACAAGAAATATGTCGTAGAGACGAAACACGCATGTCATACAGGTACATATACATACATACAGACACTCATGACAATGGAAGGACATTTGGAGGGTGGGCAGCATCGTAACCTCCGGAGAGGCTCCACTGCCCACCTGCGACCTGAAAAGCGAAGCGGAGGCCCGACGCACAGGACGAGTCGTGGGCGTCGGGCCCGACCTTGTGTGTGTAAGTGTATGTTTTAAGTTAAAGCCTGGAAACCCCTAAAAAGGGGAAAAGGAAAACCAGGCTGCTTGGAAAACCCGAGGGTAAAAAACCAAGCGCAATTTAAAAGTAAGTCCGTCCGTAGTAGCCAAATTGGATCGGATCCTGTCTACCTAGTGTGAGATAACCTATATGGACGTGTTTTGCGACGACGGAGAAGAAGAGATGTGGAGCGGAGTCATACAGCCAGTACGGAGTGTGGCGCGTGTCGTATATCTTTAATCAGGCTAGCTTGGAAAAGGAAAATGCGACGGAGGCTTTATATCAGTTCGGAGAGTTTGGTGTCCTGGAGGAAGCGAAAGAGTAAATCAAGTAGTTCTGGGTGGTCATTCCCGAGGAGAGCTTGAAGCGAAAGTTGTGAGTGGATCTTGGCGACATATTGCATGATATAGCGATGGTGAAGAGCATATGCTGGACAGTCAAGTAAGATATGAGTGACAGTAAGGCGAACGTGACATGTGTTGCAAAGTGGAAGGCGGTGAGGTCTATGAAAAAGAAAATTGTGTGTCAAATCGGTGTGGCCCAGGCGAAGTCTGGTGAGTACCACCTCGTTCAGACGGGTGTGCTGGTTGGAGGAGGGCCAGCTGGAGAGTGTGGGCTTGATGGTGTGTAGGTGTGTGGTGTTGTGTGACCAGCAGGCCTGAATATACTTTTTGAACAGATTATTTGTGAGGGATAAAAGATCTCCGGGAGGTACTGGGGCTCCGTTGTTATCGGGGAGGTCGATCGCCGCGCGGGCGAGACCATCAACCCGTTCATTTCCCGGGATGCCCCTATGTCCAGGGATCCAGAGCAGTGTGAGTGGAAGGTGTGCGTGGTTGGCATTGTAGAGGTGTCGGATGGCGTGGAGCGTGGGGTGTGTGGTGTTGTGTATTGAGGCGAGGGCATCCACGGAGGATCGTGAGTCAGTGCATATTGTAGTAGTGGTAGTAATGCGTTGCGCAATGATGTGTTGTAGGCAAGTGAGTATGGCGACTAGTTCTGCTGTGTAAACCGAATGGTGAAGTGTTAATTTGGTTTGACCAGTGTCGGGCCCACCGCACCAGGCGGCCCCCGTACCATTGCTGGTACGTGAGCCGTCCGTGTAGAAGAAGGTGTGTTGTGGGTGGGCCTCTTGATATACAAAAAATCGAATTTGGACTTCGATGGGGGAGAGCAGGTTTTTGTTTTCCCGAAAGAGATACTCAAGTTTGGGGTGTTTCATGTGCCAAAACGGGATTAGAGGAGGAAATTTGTCGGGGATTACGTTGGGGAATTTGAGTGCGAATGTGAGGACATGGTCTAAATGTATGGCAATATTGTATTTGTTCCTGTTATATGTACGTCGAGCGGGAGGATTAGAGAGTGCGAGGGTGGCAGGGTGGTTGTGTTGTGTTGTGGTGCGAAAGTGGTATCTGACTAGTTGAAGTATTCTGCGGTGTTGTAAGCTGGGGAGGTGGGCCTCAGCCCGGAGACTAGTGATGGGCGTGGTGCGGTGTGCTCCGGTGATGAGGCGAATTGCGTTATTCTGTATGCGTTCAAGTGTTGTGATGTGTGAAGGGGATATATTATCGAAGATAAACGCATTGTATTCCAGGATTGAGCGAATCAGAGTAATATACATTGTGTTGAGTGTGGCCCTGTCTGCACCCCAGTCGCGACCGGAGATGCAGCGCAGGAGATTTAGACGTTTTGCGCAACGTTGTTTTAGATAAGCAATATGGGGGCCGAAACAAAGACTTTTGTCTAGTACGATGCCAAGATACACTGAGAAAAAGGTGAGAGCCTTATTCGCTCTCAGAGAACATCTATCGTTCTCATTTTCCCTATTCAAATCAGACCACTCAAAACGAGAACTCTGTTCGGGTGGATCAGAGAACACCCGTTCTCACACCGAAAAACGTTCTCATGTGAGAAGCCTTCTTAGGCTACATTGAGAGCGATAAACCTTCTCACTTGAAACTAAAAATCGAGATCGCACGATGCCGATTTGAACCCTCAAAATAGAGCACGTATATTTAAAATGTACTCTTGCGAGAATGGGTTGTGGTCTCGGATCGCAACCTCCCTTCTCAGCTGAGAATGAAATAAAGTCTCAATTTGTATCGAAACGGCTTTTCTGAGAACGACCTTTCTTCTCACAAAATCCATTCCAAAAAATTCACGCCAGCTCTTTAAATCCGACGCGAATTTCATCAGTCATCGCCTCTGCTTCCAATAATTAACCCTCCAAACAGAAAACTGCTCCGGGGAAAAACACTTTTATTCAGTACACCCACCTTCATCCATTCATCTGCGACGGGTGACAGCCCACATCAACTTCAGTTTAACACGCGCAGCTGAATCACCTCACTGTATGTTCAGATAATATGCGGCCCTTTTGCCCTGCGCCTTACAGGCCTGAGTCTGGGGCTCCGTGATCCCCAGACACGTCCTCTGCACGAACTGCAGGAGGACTCGTCCGTGCTTGTCCACAGGCGTGGCGCAGAAGACACTGTGGGCGATTGCCCAGAGCAGCAGACCACCGGCCAGCATGCTGAATCTCGCCGCAGGTTGTCCCTCAACGACCAGCCAGTCGTCTGCGATTGTGACCGGTCCGTGGTGCAAGGTGTGGGCTGATACCTGCAGTAGGTCCAGCAGAGCCCTGCACGATTCGTCTGGAAAAAGGACGAGCAACCGTTGCCATTAGCATCTTTTGCTCGGGAATCAGACGTCATGTTCAGCAGAAACAAAGCATGAAGCAAAGAAAACAGTTTACAAATGGCGTGCAACAACGTGGCGGTGTCTTGCAATCAGGGCTGGAGATCCTGGGGGGGGGGGTCGGAGGGGTCGCGACCCCCCGGGCCCCCGAATCCGAAAATATCTGGGGGTGGTCGACACGCAGTGGTGGGACCCCCCTCTACTTGGCCACACCACAACCTCCAAATCAAGCAGTGGTACCCCCCCCGTAGTAGGCCCTCGTCAACATATCGCTCCCCCCCGGTCAGCAAAGTATCCGCCAAACATGGGTCCTTTCCTACCTGTAGTGGGCCCTCGCGACCATCGCTTCCCCCCCCGGTCAGAAAAAATCCGCTACACATGGGCCCTTTCCTCCCTATAGTGGGCCCTCGCGAACATCGCCCCCCCCCCGATCAGCAATCCACCACATGGGACCTGTCCTACCCGTAGTGGGCCCTCGCCAGAATCGCTTCCCACCCACCCCCCACCCCCGGTCAGCAAAGCATTCGCCGAGGGAGGGACACATCTTAGCCAGCCAGAGCCCTGTGAGCCATGGTTTGGGGCAGGGTTGGCAAGTTTATGCCAGCAGGTGGTATTTACCGGTATTAACCATGGTAAAAACCGACTGGCATAAACTAGTTGATGCCAGGTGGCAAAAACTGGCAAAAACTGCATCAGTTTAGGTATGTATGGTGCGTGCTTTCTTTGGCTCTTTTGACTGACTGCAGTTACAAAGTAAGCAGATTTGCAGTTACAAGCTCTCCTCTATTGCACTTGATATTCTCTTCCATATTGCACTGCACCTATTTAAAGTAGGTACCCCATTTTTACCCTAACCAGTGACAAGATTAATGACATTGATATTAATGACAACTACTTCTTTTTTAGCATGACTTTGAAGGATTCACTAATGGGTATAACACTTTATGATACGATGTCTTCACTATCAAATTTCTAGTCACTATTCATACTCATACACTCATACAATTTCTATAATTATTAACTATTCATTTTTTTCAACTCACAATGAGTTGAAAAATGAAATGGGACATTGAGTTTCGAACCCAAGATTTTCCAGGTGGTTTAGCATTAAAAATGGACAATTATGTCAGCCAACCTGTGCCTTCAGCTAATGGATGTGTACAGCCACAATGTCAAATCAGTGAGGTAGTTCCCGGACATATGCATATGCCTGCTTGTCATTTTCATTATTACACGGAATTTTCAACATTTTTAAATGTAAGTGGGCACTGAAACAACTTTTGTCATCTCCGAAATACTAATGAAAGTATTTCCATGGCTATAACTCTATTTTCCTTGAGTTATACCACTTGCCAAGTCCTAGCAGATGGATCTGACATTCATGCCTTGTCATGAAATTTATGAAGCCCACTGTCATCAATGGCATGATGTTTATGACAATGTATTAGCATAAGAATGTGGCATTAATCTCTGTCATGCATGGTAGTAAAAATAACCTAAGGGCAGATTACAACTTCCTGCAGTGTCTGATAGTGCCACTGGTTTGGAAAATAATAGGTACGATCAAACAAAAAAACTCTTAATAGCCTTGAATGTAAACAAACCATTCAGCAGCATATCTGCCTTCTATGCTGCAGGTCCAGGGCTTAATTTCCAGAGTTTCTGAACAAGTTGTCTTCATTCTCTGGCCCCAATATACTGCTCCAATGGAATGTTGGCTAGTTCTGACTAGTTCAGCAGGAGCCCCCCCCCTCCCCGACCCCATGATAAGATAATAGTAATACAGGCCTACCATGTGTGAGATGCCAAAAATCCAGTACAATAGCATAGTCTGCTGCCAACATACAATGACATAGTCTGCCGCCATATTGTGGTCTTAGGTGTCACTGCTACACCAAATACGTGAAAATATTCACTTACTAAATGCCACAGGGGAACCGTAACAGATGAATTTAATTAGTGAGAATTGATCCACTGAGCAGCTGGTGGTTCTCGGTTGACAAAACAATCAATGTGATGGCCTTGCTCCAGAAGTTCAGAGATCAGAGATTTGGTTGAATTGCAATGTATTGAGATATTGCTGATTTACTACGTAAAAAAATGGCAATGTGTTTACATAAGGTGCAGTTCTGTCCCCAGATAATACCTCCCAATATATTCCTACCCATTCTCATCTTAAAAGGGCTTAATGCTATATCTGAATACATTTCTTATTTTGAATGATGTGTCTAATTCAACAATCCATCCTTTCCTCAAATCCTTTTTATCGAGCTACAATCACATTGCATAATGACTCGTGGGGGTGGCCACAGTGGTTGGCTCTCAACGACAAGTCCACAGTGTTTCCATGGAATTTGTTACTATTTGTGGGTCCATGCTTTCAAATAGGTCATGACTTCTGTCCCCATGATTCCAAGTTGTGAATGTTATATGATTGACCTGGTTAGGGTTTTTTTGTGACCGATAGAGTTTTTACCAGTTTATACCGGTAAAAACCGGTATTAACCAGTTTTTGCCACTGACATGACAAAAACTAGTTTTGTTATGGGGATGCTTTTACTGACGGGGCCAGAAGTCGCCGCACAACGTATGGATAATACCGGGATAATGAATAACCTAATAATTCCTGGTCACCCGGCATGTGCCCCGCCTTGTCCTGGCGTGAATCGACCTATCGGTGTATTGGTAGGCATTAGTATCCTAACCCTCGCGCGTCCGGGGGGGCGGATATCCGACCCCCCCGCGGTTTTTCCAAATTTGCCGACGAACTAATCGGCTTAGCGCCGCAAAATTTGTACGGCTTTTCATTGGACTTTTTTCGCATGACCTCACACATTTTTGACCCCGGGTCACAGGTCAGGTCAAATTCCCCAACCTCACTCGGTGTTCAAGGTGCCGCCACTGCCATATTAATTGAGGGATTAATTTCGAACTTATGACACATGATGACCTCATCAGGGACTATAACATATATCTCGGGTTTTTCCTAGCAGTGACCTGAGGTCAGGTTACTACCATGGGTCTCCCCATTATAAGTATATGGTGAAATATAAAAATGCTTCCAAATAACATATTTACTGCCGAATTGACTTCATAATGGATACGACATGTGATTGGGAGCTATTATTGATAATTCCGCTGGAATTATTCCTCAGTGACCTCACCAAGGTCATCGGAGGTCATAGCACATTTCTGCGCATTGTATCGCACTAAATTGACCAAGAGAGCCCAAATAAACGGCATTGTGCTTGTATCGTCATTACGCGTCGAGTGTCATATCGCATGCCCTCCCAAGCGCACTTCGTGACCTACTTGTTGGCCTGACCTCAAATTTGGCGGTGGATTATTGATCGAAATTTCCAGAGCTGTCGAATTGCGCTCGCCGTTTGTTTCTACCTGTGATAGATCCAGAGATATATGACCATATCTGACGGCATCCCAAACGGCCGACTTTGACATATGATGACCCCGTGACCTCAATATTGATCTGAGCGGAAAAATTACCGAAGTACTTTCGATAGAGCTTGCCCCCAGCTATCCAACGCCGTTTTCCGTTTGTCGCTACCTAGCATAGTTCTCGAGATCTTAGGGGGTCTACTGTACATTAGGGATGGTCGTGCCCAGGGGTGTAGCTACCATACCGCAAATGCGGTATGCTCGAATGTAATGCCCCCGAGGAAAGTGATGCCCCAGGGATAGTGATGTACCTGAGGTATGGCTGGAGAAGCCCGCCAGACAATGTCGCTTCCTATCCCACTACCCTCGAAATTTTCCCGTAACTGGGAGGTTTTGGAGCGAAATTGTCTCACGATGAGGCCTTCAGAAATAGTCGCTTCCCCCCCCCTTGAAATTTGCGCCGATTCGGGAGGTTTTGGGGAGAAAAGGTCTCGCGATGGCTATAGAAAACCGCGATGGCCCTATTCGTGTGATGTCCCATCAGAAACTGGATGCCCCTCTGGCAAAATGCGGTATACTGAAGGAAAAAATCCTGGCTACGCCACTGGTTGTGCCACAGTGAGAAATGTGGTTTCATCTGTGATGGAAAGACACGTTCGTTCAAAAACGAACGTGCCATTTCATCGCCTGAAGTATTAATGGCCGTTTTCCGCAGTTTTCAGTACGTGCAAAGATCCGAAACCGGTATAAGAACTCGCGGTCCAGGGAGGATGCAGAGGAAGAGGTGAACAAGCGACCCGCCAAGCGGAACAAGGGTGAAGAATGGGGCATTCCCAACTACAACCCGCAAGCCGAGGAGGTGGATGCTCCTGCTATATATCAGCTGAAGAACAACCCGAACCTGACCCCCGAGGAGAGACAGCGGCTGAAAGAAGACACCTTCTCATCCAGACGGCTGCACCTCATGAAGTTTAAGGAGAACATGGTTGAGATGAAGTCGAGATACCCGTGGCTGTTCTGTGAAGATGAGGTGAGTGAATCATCCGTGTATTCACCGGAAATAACGCCGATATAATGCTATGTGGTGCCCTTGCTAAAGTAATTTCTCCCTAAATGGATTATAGAGTTAAACACTGGTCTCGTCCGAACTTCCCGGTCGGTTCTCGTCCCAAAATGAGGATGACACGGTGTCGCATAACTGGGCCAATCAGGTGCCAGAGGTGTGGTCTGGGCCATCGCTATTTTGGCTGGTAACGCACGTAATCGTCATACGCGGGGTTCTGCAAAATCATGACGCCGTAACTGAACCGACTAGGGGCGAAATCTGCATAATTGCGGCCACAATATGAAGGTTTAATTTTTTTCATCTAATGTGATCCCCGAAGACATGAAAAATATGTCTTGTTTTTGGGATGTTGCACACCCATAGGCTGTCAGATGCGGTTGCGCAGCGGGAAATAGTGAACGAAAATCTGTACAGCGCCTTTTCTCATTGTCAAAGGATTCTTAAAAGTCGTGCGAAAATGCCACCGATCGTACATATTAGTGATGTTCCAGAAGCCCCGCGGCTGGCCAAGGTCATCCCGTGACTCTGTTTTGAGATCTCCGTCCGACTTGTGTTGCCGCCTGTTTCAACGCACCGTGTTGTAATCGGCATGTTAAAAATATTGACATCACGATGTTGTGCTCATCGCAGCTGTGGGACGAGTTCCGCCGGATCTGCGGGGAAGACCGGCGACCGGAGGCGACCGAGAAGATGAGAAAGATTCATGAGGAGACGGCGCGTCGTTTCTTCACTGATGGCGGTTAGTTTCCCCAGATACAAACCTTTCAAACCTGTATCATGTTATGGTGTCGCCGTAGAAAAATGCATTCAGGTGTTTTAACACGCGCCCTGGAGGGCCTCTGAGAATTACGCGCACTGGAGGGGGGGCGGATTCCGCCCCCCCTAATATCTCGGCTCCTAGTAAAGCTGGAGGAACGAAATTCGCAGGGTGGATGGGCACGGTAGTGAACTCTATTGTGTGCAATTTTCGTGACCTTAGGTCAATATCTTCAAGGTCAAATGAGGTCAGATTGGCATAATTTTCCGGTTTTGCGTGGCTTGGCTTGTCATCGTTATGGATCGCTGTGATTGTGTTTAAATGCTCAAAAATGGGCATGAATGATGTCTTGGACATTACTAATGATGCAATGCAGATGCTAGACCCAACATTTGACCTCAGGTCACCTATATAGCACCACTTTATCAGGTCAGTTACCTGTTCCAGTTACCGGAACCGGCCGCCCGCCCGACTGCTCCGTCGGGCAGCTCGGAGCAATCGGCTTCGTGAAGAAGGGAGTGAAGTACATGAATAAAGTATGGAAACGCAATGACAAACAGTACAAATGACAACCAGTAGTGCATCTATGGCAACATTCCAGTTGATCAAGTTTGGTTCCATTAACCTGTCATGAACTTGACCTGACTTCACCTTGGTGACCTAACATGACCTTGAAACTATACAGCATATCAATATGCATCAAACAAGTCGCTAGTGTTGCCTAGAACACTTCCCTTTTGTCAGTATACTGGAAGCGCATCAGCGCCGATTTTGGTGGTCTGGCGCTAAAACATTTTTTGACTTTAGCGGCCCCTAACTTGAAACATTTTCGGCCGATTTCAATTTTTCTTGCTTTAACACGCGCCCTGGAGGGCCTCTGAGAATTACGCGCACTGGAGGGGGGGCGGATTCCGCCCCCCCTAAGATCTCGGCTCCTAGTAAAGCTGGAGGAACGAAATTCGCAGGGTGGATGGGCACGGTAGTGAACTCTATTGTGTGCAATTTTCGTGACCTTAGGTCAATATCTTCAAGGTCAAATGAGGTCAGATTGGCAAAATTTTCCGGTTTTGCGTGGCTTGGCTTGTCATCGTTATGGATCGCTGTGATTGTGTTTAAATGCTCAAAAATGGGCATCAATGATGTTTTGGACATTACTAATGATGCAATGCAGATGATAGACCCAACATTTGACCTCAGGTCACCTACATAGCACCACTTCAGGTCAGTTACCTGTTCCAGTTACCGGAACCGGCCGCCCGCCCGACTGCTCCGTCGGGCAGCTCGGAGCAATCGGCTTCGTGAAGAAGGGAGTGAAGTACATGAATAAAGTATGGAAACGCAATGACAAACAGTACAAATGACAACCAGTAGTGCATTTATGGCAACATTCCAGTTGATCAAGTTTGGTTCCATTAACCTGTCATGAACTTGACCTGACTTGACCTTAGTGACCTAACATGACCTTGAAACTATACAGCATATCAATATGCATCAAACAAGTCCCTAGTGTTGCCTAGAACACTTCCCTTTTGTCAGTATACTGGGAGCGCATCTGCGCCGATTTTTGTGGTCTGGCGCTATAACATTTTTTGACTTTAGCGGCCCCTAACTTGAAAAATCTTCGGGCGATTTCAATTTTTCTTGCTTTAAACGACGCGCCGTTCATATTTAAGCAGGTACACCGAAAATCGCGTATATCGACCGGTAAAATCTGCAGTTATTTGCGAAAACAAATACATTGGTATTAATGTTGTATACAGATTGCAGAGTGATCCTTAAGCATCTGCTGTCATCTGTTGCACATGCTAGCAAGCTGGCACTCGTCTAGTCTTGCTTGCATCTAATTTTCTGTTCCACTTCTGCATCCTCTTGGAATGTTGCTGCAGCTCTCATGGTCACCTGAAATAACAAATGTGCATTATCTTCAATGATGTTGCCAAGTTGCTGTGGCAAGGACATAACATGGCTAGACAAGATGAAGAGCACCAAAACTAGAAGGGTTTTTCATTGTCAGCAACTTATTACCATATGTTATAGGCCCTTGGAGCATGCTGCATCCTCTGCTTCATCACAATCCAATAATACTATTGGATTACGACAGCTGGTTCAGATTGCTGTTTAAGCAAGGCTCTTCACGATATATCATGTAATGTAAGGAGTGGGTTTTTTTGGGAGTGTATAATTCTTTGGATGACAAAAGTTCCAAAAAAGGACCATATTTCCAACACTGACCACAATACACATTTGTCAGCCTGTCTGCATGTGTTTTATGGCAATTAGGACTCATATGCACAACCACAAACTTGTGTCACCCTAGCCCCAGGTCTCAATCATCTTGTTTCATTCAGATCAACTGACCCAGCTGGAATGGGATGGTCCAGAATGAACTGTGGCAGTCAGTGATGATGTTTGTCACATTTCCCACAACATTGGGGATGTCAATGGTCAACTTCAGGGAAAACAAACATTCCTTTTCCCCTTTTACAGGGGAAGGACATAAGAACAGTAACATAAGGATGAGTAAAGGACATGACCTTACCTTACCTTAAGTATTGTCGGGTAAAAATTAGGCCATGCTGGCATGTTGGTCCTGATCATAACAAAACATTAGCTCTTCCTAATCTCAGTCCTGTTGGTTAGAGTGGTTAGTAAAAATAGAATAAGGAAAGGGAAAACACACAAACACAAACACAAACACAAACACAAACACACACACACACACACACATGCACCCATGCACACACAACACCCACACACATGAGACCTTCATTCACAATGCACATGACACCACCCACATATACATAGGAGAAACCAACCATACATGCATACACACAAATATAGCACACCTAAGCACCCCATTAACATCTACAGAATCCTTACTCCCCCCCACCCCCAATAGACACCCAAAAAACATGTCAATTTTTGTGAAAGAAGAAGATCCTTACCATTTTAATTATATCTTTACTGTTTCCTGGCTGACTTTCCCACCTGGTTGGGTTCCAATATGAAATCATGGGTAGCTAAAGTTATCAGGATGCCAACTTTAGCAAGCCATCCTCACCTTGAGCCACAGCTCCAGTCAAGGGGAATTGATAAATTGTGTAAAACTGAGTACATAATGACAGTATAGACGTAAAAATTTGCTCCAAAATACTTAACTTTGCAGGGTAACCCATAGATACTTGGGTAGGGGTACTATCAAATTACCCTTATTTTTGGGGAATTTTGTAGACAATGTTTAAAGCTGCAAAACAACTATTTCTGATTGACAACAATTATTGTGGTTGAGCTAAAAACAGGTATAATAAACATGTAAATTACACTGGTAAGGTTTATAATCCTCAAGTTGGAATGGAGTGTGCACAATGAAAACTTGAATTGCAAACTTCGATTTGGCTAGTTACACTGAAGGCTAAAGTTAGCCTGAATGACGATACGTGCCCTAAGACAAGTGAGGCAGTCATAATTTGCCCTTGAAAGTCAGGATTTCCACCTATTTTTTAACACAGGGCCATCACAGTTGGGCACTTAGTGTCACAGTGCTCTGATTTGAGTACTCCAATATCTGAGCATCACATGACCATCTGGTCAGGTAATGTGTAATGACACACATGATGTAGGTCATGTGACTCCTAGCAGGGCTGACTAGTCCAAGATACCTAGGCATTTTTCATCTGCCTTAGTGGTTTCTGGTCTTTAGACATTTCATTCTCCTACATTATGGCTGCAGAAAATTCCCTGCAAGAAACCTGGAGGCCATCACAAGAAATGTATTACCAGGAAGCTTACCTCTAAGTTAACATTTTTTATGTGCACCCAACTAAAAGGGAACCTGATAGTGGCAATCCAAATACATTTCAGGAATGCATGTACCTATTGTTGTTGAAATCAGAGCAAATAATTGAAGAGTGGGTGAGTCAATTTTATCATACCATTGCTATATTACAAGTAGGTGTCCTTGTTCCAAGGAATACAACTATGGTGCATTCTGAAATGTATTTAAGTGAGAATCAAATACAATGAATCATACATTGAAAGCAGGTATCTTAGTCTCGAACATATGACACCTTTTCTGGCACATATTCCTGGTATTTTTGTCATGTGTTTAGCTTATGCATAAATATTATCTCAATATGAATAATAAAATAGTCTCTGGATTTAAGTCCTTACCTTAGGTTACCTTAGGTGTCTGGGGTCTTTATAAGGCACCAGCAGGTGCCTGTCTTGCCAAAATACTAAATTTTATACCTTGTACTAGTCCCTATAAAACTAGATCAATTGGATAGAATAGGGTTATGATGGGTCTAATTTTTTTGAAAAATGTGGAAAATTAAATGGCAGTAGTTTTTTGTACATACTTTTTGATCTATAGTGCCTTATAGGAGTTATCGGCAGTGGAATGATGAATGTTTAGTTTCATAAGAGATTTATCGAGAAAAAATAACGCATCTAGATCATTTATGGGAGAATTGAATGATTTTTGCAAAATTCTAGAGGGTTTCTGTTATGGTAACTACATGAGAACTCAGTGACAACTTTGCTCTGATACCAGATTATGGTGGTGCCAGTGCTCCGATTTCAGAGCAAACTTCGGGGATGATATTCTCATGGAAATGGTCATTATAGGTGATGTTCAGAGCAAAAATATTTGAGTCAGGGGTGTTCACCATCTTAAAACACCAGACTTCTTAGCTCAATGACTCATGACCCTTCACAAATGGACTTACCATGACACCCTGCAAAATGGGCCCGAAATGCTCCAATATTGGATTACTCTCAAACACTAGGTAGCAGATCCAAGTGGGACAAAAGGGGTTTTAGCCCCCCCCCCCCTCAAAAGGTGTGCAATTTTTTGTAAAATCCCTGTTTTTGACAATTTTGCCAGTTTAGCCACCCCAAACTGATCAAAAATGGCAGTCTAGATCCACCACTGCTCTCAAATTGGAGCACTGTGACACTAATGTGGAGTTCGCACTAGACCTGCCAAACCACCAATCTGTCACAGAAGCTAGTTTTTGGCAGACTGGCATCTGCCAAAACTGTGTGAACTGGGGCCGGCAACCGACAGATTGGCAGGTCGCAACAGCTGACTGCGAATGGCTTCCACCACTTTTGAAAGTTCAGCAGTGTTGAACATTTGGCAGATTGACGGAACAACAGAAGGGGGCTGGAAGGTGAGCAGGTATGTTTACATGTTATTTTTTATTATTAAGTGAGAAACTGCTGAGTGAGAAACTTTGCTTTGGTGAGAAACTGCCCTGAAGGTGAGAAGGACGTCTGAATTTTGCATTTCATACATATTTGTTGGTGTGGAATGGTCATAACAAATTTAGACCAAAGTGAAAAATAGTTGAAATGGTGCTCACTGGCCCAAAAAAGTGACACAAATCGAATATGAAACATAGTCATAGTCTCATTCTTGATAGATGCGTGGCATGTGACTCGTCTTGCTCATATTCTGATGGAGGGTTGAGTGTTGGGTGTATATTTTGTCAGTTACCATTGCTACTGATAGTGGCACAGGAGTTTCAATCACTGAGCAGGGATCATAGCACATGGCAGGGCTCAACCTCCTCAAAACTCCATCCATTACATATATTCACACAAGACAAAAATCACACGGACTGCTATAAGCATAGGCGCACTGGAGGGCCCGCCCCCCCCCATGAGACCAAAGTGCCCTTTTGGCCAAAGTGCCCTTTTGACCGAAAAGTGCCCTCTTGGCCGGAATGTCCCAAATTTAGCCCAAAAATCACCTGCCTTATGTGCCCCGCCTGTGCCAAAGGTGCCCTTTGGACCCAAAACTGCCCTTTTGGCCTAAAAATGGCATTCCCTGTGTCCTTTCCTGTCCTATTCCTGTCCCAATTAGGTGCCCTTTTGATCTAAAAGTGCCCTGTGCCCTGCTGATAACCCTTCGCTTCGCTTTTCGCACGCACGTCTCACCACTGCAGCAAGCTGACGCCGATACGCCGACACTTCAGATATTGTTGCCGGCACGACGCCAGAGGCCGCGGGATCAAGACGCCGCGGACGCTACCAAGCAGCCTTGGACAAGGAGCCAGGAGCCACGAGCCACCAGCCACCAGCCTGTCACCACACACACAAAGCACCAGCCAACAGCCAACATACACACAGACAAGCACACCAAACCACACCTCACTGCGCCACTGATCTCTCCTCCCCTCTCAAGCATACAGTACTACCACCCTTTTTTCCCTGAACTTCAACTCTATCCAAACCCCTCAAACCTTCAACCGCCCTCTCAAGCTCACCTGCTACATCTGCTGAACCGTCGACGTCTACGCTACCCTTCACGATCTTCAAGACCTACTTCACCTCTACTCACCCTCCCGTCAAGTCTACTCACCACTCTACTTCATCTACTCTAGTGCTCAGTGCCAGTGCTCTTCTCTTCTCTGCCTCTACGACTACATCTACACTTCAGGTCAGTCCGGCGGTGCAGCCAGCCCTCCCGCCCCGGGTTCCCTCCACACCACCACCCCCTATTTTCCCTCTAGTGCCCTCCGCACGATCTTTATCTGATCTTTCTGACCGTGCTCTCTTCACGCACAGTTTCTGATTTCTTTGTGTTTTCTTGATCTTTATCTGCCCCTCTTTTACAATCTGTCGGGCTTCCTTCACGCCCCTCCGGACCCTCCGCCAAAAACTGTACTGTGATTGTCTGTACCACACACCTGCCACTGAACACCCTGTCTTCAACACCACAGATCACTCGAACGCAAACATCACCACCAACATGCACTCCTCAGCACAGCCATACGGCGATTTCTTCCTCTGCCGCCGGGGTGACGGGGTGCCCATGGGCACCCTCGACCCCTGGGTGGTGGAGGAGGAGATCGCCAAGTACACAGGAGAGCCCCTACACGCCAAACAGATACGCTCAGGGGCTCTCCTGATTCAAGCCAACTCGGACATAGACAGCAAAATTCTCCCCACCATACATATCATCGGCACAACACCCATCACCATCGTCCCGGCCACCAAGATGAACACTTCACAGGGCACAATACACGCTAGGGAGCTGGCCGGGATAGCGGTGGAGACCCTGGTCTCCCGACTAGAGAACCAGGGGGTTACCGCCGCGTTCCGGCCGGCTCAACAACCCGGACGACCACAAACACATATCATCATACTCACATTTCGTACACGGATACCACCCAAACACATCAAAGCGGGATACCTCCGCTACACCGTCACGCCACGCGCACCCCTCCCTCGACGCTGCAAGAAATGTCAGCGGTACGGCCACTCCGAGGGGGGGTGCCACTCCACCACATACACCTGCGGTAAATGCGCATGCCAACACGACACCACAACATGCCCAGGCGGCGAGGTCTGCTGCGCCGCCTGCGGGGGACCGCACGAGGCCGGGAGCAGCTCCTGCCCTCGGTGGATGGCGGAGAAAGAAATTCTCCGCCTGGTCCACCTAGAGGGCATGGAGCTGTCCCTGGCCAGGATGGCGGTGGACGGCCCGCCGGCGGCGTGGCCGACCCGCCGCGCAGAGCCGGGTCCCAGATCACCGCCACCACCACGAAACCACACAGAGTACCCGGCTCTGTACACATCCACCACCACCCAATACGACCACAACAGAAACACTTACCCACAAACAAATCACACGCGACCACAACCCACCACCAGCACACGCAAAACACGAGCACCAACACCAGCATACACATCAGTACAGCGCCCGGCACACCAACCACCACCACGACCAACCCGCCAACCGCCACGGACACCGACACCGGCACCCCCACCACCACCCCAACACCCACCGCCACCACCCCAACGGCCAACAGCCTCACCATACCCACAGACCTCCCCCTCAACAGACCAATCCCCAACACACACAGCCCGCACATACACAGATCAGGACACAGACACCGAGGACCATACTGACATAGAACACTCTTCCACAGACACAGATCGGACACTCCCCACACAACAGAGACCACCCCCCGCCCACAAACCACCGAAGACACCAAAACACATACCAAGACAGACCTCACCTAACAGACCACTTACGCGCGCCAACACCCAAAGACCATGAACACAATCATACAATGGAATACACACGGCCTCATCAGACACTGGAACGAATTCAAACATTACGCACTACAATCAAATCACACAGCACTATGCATACAGGAAACACACTTTAAACCTCACGACCCATATCAATTTAACATCTCACAATACACACTACACAGACAAGACACACACAACACACACACATACAGATCAGGCGGAGTATGCACATACATTAGGAACACAACCCCGCACCGCCTGATACAATTCAACACTACAGCAGATATCTTACTCACTGAAATCCACGTACACAACATAGCTTACACACTCATTAACGTATATGACCCCCCTCGCAAAACACAGAAACCCTCTCGGAATTAAATAAGGCACTTGATCAAATTAACACCCCGGTCATACTCGTAGGTGACTTTAACTCACACCACCCACTATGGGATACACGCACCATACGACCCGATCACAGAGCACTCACACTCATCACACTGGCTACACAACATAACCTCACAGTACTCAACACCGGATCACCAACATACCTCGTACCAATTAGTTCACACCTCCCTACCACCCCAGACGTAACACTCGCTTCCTCTCGCATAGCCCTCACCCTATCCTGGATAGCCGACTCCGATCCACACTTTAGTGACCACGCCCCCATCACCATAACCTTCGACCAAATCCCGACCACCGGCCCACCCAACACCCCGACGGGACGGTGGAACCTTAAAAACGCATCCTGGACCCCATTCTCAGAATCCTTAGCAGCACAGACGTCCAATAATCCACAATACACACCAGGACAATACGCAGACATGCTACTCACCACCGCACATCAACACATACCACAAACAAAACCACGACACCAACACAAACCTCGCGCGGCTCCCTGGTGGAACGAGGAGTGCCACCGGGCGATCCGCGCGAGGAACCACGCACGACACAGATACGAACGACACCGCACACCGGAAACACTCACAGCATACAAACTGAACAGAGCACTATGCAAACGCACCATCAAACAAGCCAAAAAGACCTCCTGGAATAAATTTTGCTCTCAATTTAATAGATTCACACCTCTCGGCGAAATCTGGACACTACTCAAAACATTTCAACACCGACAACGACCCCCAGCTAAAGCCATCACACTTATACACAACAACATCACCATCACAGACCCACAAATCATAGCAAACATTTTCGCAGACAACTATCACACTAGGTCAGGCACACTCCCACGACACCCCCCACCCCCAATCAGACACACACGGCCACACCTTTACAACACTAGGTTTACACTCACAGAATTACAAATAGCAATAGCACAAACAGGAAACACAAGCGTAGGACCAGACAACATACACTACTCATTCTTCAAACATCTACCAATACAAGCATTACAAGCATTACTCGACACATACAACACCGCATGGACAACACATACATATCCACAGTCTTGGTTACACGCTCTTCTCATCCCTATCCCTAAACCAAGCACTGACTTAACCCTATGCGACTCTTACCGCCCTATATCACTAACCAGCTGTTTTCACAAACTCTTCGAACGACTAGTCAAAAAACGCCTTCTTTATATTCTTCAAACACAAAAACTAATCTCTCCTATACAATCAGGCTTCCTTCCTAATCGCTCATGTCTAGACAACCTCACCTATCTCACCACACACATCCAGGAAGCGGCGGCCAGGAAATGCTCCACCGTCGCCGTCTTCCTGGATCTCAAACAAGCATATGACACTATCAGCATCACAGCACTACTAGAACACTTACACAACATAGACATACAGGGCAGACTTATACACTACCTTCATTTCTATCTACTAAACCGCTCTTTCCAAGTAAAAATAGGACAACACACTTCAGACACTAAATTCCCCACAACCGGCCTAATGCAAGGTTCGGTTCTTAGCCCCCTTCTCTTTATTTTAGGTCTAAATTCAGTCATCACCGACAACCTTCCGGCCAAAATTGCAATCTACGCAGACGACATCGTAATCTGGACTTCACAAAAATCACCAAACCACGCACTAGCAATACTACAGAACACACTAACAGAACTACACAACAAACTCGCCCTACTAAATCTACACATCGCACCACACAAATCTAAATGTATGTTTTTCGGTTACCACAAACACACAGACGAACAACCACTAAAAATAGACCAGACACCCATACCATTTGTCACCAGTGCAAAGTTCCTCGGCATCACATTTGATCGCCTACTCACCTTTCGATTACACATCTTAGACATTCACAAACGCGCATCAAAAAGAATCAACCTACTACGAGCACTTTCTGGCACACACTGGGGATCCGATAGAAACACACTTCTCACCCTCTACAAATCACTCATTCGGCCAATTTTGGAATACGGATCCCCACTCTTCGAAAACGCTGCAAAAACAAACCTCAAACGTCTAGATAGCCTCCAACGCCAATGCATAACTATAGCCACAGGAGCATATATCACCTCACCATACCTTGCACTACATATATACAACCACATACCAGAACTACAGCACAGACGCACACAAGCACTATTAAGATACCACTACAAAACGCAACTCATACCACAACACCCATGTACACAGGCCCTCAAACTTCGCACCACACGTGTCCATCAACTCATGACAACATCACGACTCAAAACCACAATAGGCTGCCGCATCCACCAACACACAAACAGACTACACATTACCCTACCCACAGCCAAACCATTACCAACACCCACAGCATGGTGGAAACACGAAACACTCGCAACACACTTCCTCATAGACCATCCAAAACACACATACACCGACGCAGAAATACACCAACTCTTCTTCCAATTCACAGCACAACATGCAAATTACAACATCATATACACTGACGGCTCGAAATCACATACACAGCAGACGGGCACAGCGGCGGTGCTGTACCCCAATGCAGCACCGCCGCGGGTTATCCTTCGTGCCCGTCTGCACGACACAGCATCAACCTACACAGCAGAATTATACGCAATCTTCTCGGCTTACTCTACCATTTATAACACCAAAATTGAACACAACATCATAGCTACTGACGCCAAATCAGCATTACAAAGCATCACACCATACACCAAACACAAACACCCACTCATCCCGAAAATACTCAACATACACCGAAACCTCACCGCACGACAAAGACCACTTCTTCTATGGATACCAAGTCACACAAACATACACGGCAACGAACACGCAGACACGGAAGCGAACATAGCCACAACACTACCACAAATCACACCATGCCCACTCTCACAATCTGACTACTATCCCACAATACAACAGGCACTTAACAAACACATACAACAAACATGGGACACAGCACTAACGCAACTTCATGAAATACACCCCATATACAAACCTTGGCACACCATCAACCAACACACCAGACTCAAGGAACGCACTCTGACACGATTACGCCTCGGACACACAGCACTTACACACTCCTACCTCTTACTACAACGCCCACGACCACAATGCACAACATGTCAACGAACACTCACTATCAAACACATACTCATCTATTGCACCAAATACAACACCGACAGGCA
Organism: Ashinkailepas kermadecensis; assembly: GCA_034440615.1. Classification (NCBI taxonomy): domain Eukaryota; kingdom Metazoa; phylum Arthropoda; class Thecostraca; family Neolepadidae; genus Ashinkailepas; species Ashinkailepas kermadecensis. Next base: position 49,202 of record JAOTOM010003031.1, on the reverse strand, counting down.
ACACATCACAGATTACTGCAACACACACAACATTCCACTGAACATCACTACACTTCTCAACGACGACTATCCAGCATTACACGAACTTCTCTTCCACTTTCTTTCTACGACACGCCTAATCGATCAACTGTGAAAAAAAAAAAAAAAAAAAAAAAAAATATATATATATAGCCCGGGCAAAAGACTGACAATCGGGCAATCGAAAAATCGAGCAAAAAAGAAAAAAAAAAAAAAAAAAAAAAAACAAACAAACAAAACAAACATAGCTACAAAACAAAAAACAAAACAAAACAACGTGTTCTTGCAATGTTCATTTATGGCGAGGACCCAACCCCAACCCACCCACTACACCCCATACCCCAATCTAGCACCGTCCGGACTGACAGCTTCTTTCGACTACTTCATCTCCGGCTCTCAAACGACTCTTCTCTGCCATCTCTACCTCTTCAAACTCCAAGATCAACTCAACTCAACTCTTCAAGACGACTCCGCCTCTACTCGAAAATCCATCCACCACCCGGTAACTAATCCTCCTATCATTCTCACACTCAACCACAGGAAACAGCCGATATCACCCACAGGTGGCAGGCTGGACAAACACAACTTCTCTCTCTAAAAAAAAAAAAAAAAAAAAAAAAATTTTTTAAATTTTTTTTTAAAAATTAAAATTTTTTATATTTTTAAAGAGAGTATGAGGTTGAAGTTTTTTTTTTTTAAAATTTTTTTTTTTTTTTAAAAAAAGCGCTCTTTCTCTTTTTAAAAAAAAATTTTGTTTTTTGGGGGGGTTTTTTTTATATTTTTAAAATGTTTTTTTAGTGGAGGTGGAGGTGGTTTGGTGAGGCATAATTTGGTCGCGGTAACGGAGTGGTGTAAGAGGTGGAATGTACGTGGTGAGCCGGGAGAAAAGCATTGTGACGGATTTGGTGGGGGAGATTTGCTTTCCCCAGAGGGAGCACCAGGAATCAATTTGATCCATGGCGCGCTGCATTATATGATTTGCATTGTCTGCCGATGGGTGCGTGCACCATATGGCCAAATCATCGGCGTAAATGGAGTATTTTAGACAGGGGGCTATGTGATGGAGGTCAGCGAGCGCATCGCTAATCATGATAAGAAAGAGGGTGGGGGGTAGCACGCTGCCTTGTGGGACGCCTTGATCTAACTTTTTGGACTGAGAATGGATATTGCCGCAGCGGACGGTGAATGTTCTATTAGCGAGAAAGTTGGTGATAAATTTTGCCATTCTGCCTCGGATGCCAATACGATGTAATTTGATTCGGAGTGCCGAGCTGTGTACTTTATTGAATGCGGATTTTAAATCGAGAAAGAGTGCCACGGTTTCATGTTTTGTCATGAAACCGCGCTGAATCGAGTCAACTAATAGAATAAGGTTGTCAGTGGTGCTGTGTCTGGGTCGAAAGCCGCTTTGAAAGGGTGTGAGAATTTCGTTGTTTTCAAGGTGAACTCTGATTCGTCCATTGACCATGCGCTCAAAAAGTTTAGAGGCACAACTAGTGAGAGAGATAGGTCGATAGCTAGAGGGAAGGTCGCGAGGTTTGCGGGGTTTAGCGATAGGAATGATAGTGCTAGTGGACCAGGAGAGGGGGAAGGTGCCGTCAGTCCATAGTTGGTTTAGTGCCGAAAGGAGGTTGTCTTTTCCGGAGTCGGATAAATTTTGGAAGAAGGGGTATGCCAAGTGGTCAGGGCCAGCCGCGGTGTTTGTTACTTTGGATAGGGATAAATTTAGTTCATAGAGAGTAAAGGGGGCATTATATGGTTCCGTGTTGTCCGAGGTAAAGTTGCAGGTGGCGAGAGTGGTTTGTAGGAAGTCGGTGGTTTGTTGCGAGTATTGCGTATTTGAGGAGATGTCTGCATAATACGTGGCAAAGTGTTCCGCGACGTCCGAGGGTTCTGTGATGCTGCGTTGATTAATTGTCAGTTGTGGGAATCCGCGGTGTGGGGATCTGCCATTTGAGAAAGAGCGAATTTTGGTCCAAATCTGGCCGATGGGGGTAAAACGGTTGAATGAGTTTGAATAGAGTTGCCAGCTGCGTTTTTTGGAGCTAAGGATAATCTGCTGACAACGTTTTTTAGCCTCGCGGGCTTCTAACATGTTTTGGGTGGTGAGATTTTTGCGAAATTTTCGCTCAGCCCGCCGCCGCAGAGCGACGGCGCGTTGACACTCGTCGTTCCACCACGGCACGTGATGACGGCCGGGGGAGCGACGAGTGTGGGGGACATGATTTTCCGCCGCGAGCAATATGGTGTCAAGAAAAGCTGATATTGGGGGGTGTGAATGAGGAGGGAAGACGGTGTCAATTTCCTGGGAGAATGATGGCCATTTCGCCTTGCGAACATTCCAGCGGGGGAGAAATGAATAATCTCTAGCCTGGGCTGAGCGTTCAAGCATAATATGAATAGGGAAGTGTTCGCTAAAGAGGGGGTCGGGTTGTACATGCCAAGAAAAGAGGGGTGAGATGGAGGCCGAGGCCAAAGATAGGTCGATGGCAGATGGACGGAACGGGGCAATGTCGGTGTTGTGTGTGGGTGTTTGGTCATTTAAAAAGACCATGTTGTGGGTGTTGAGGAGTGTTTCGATGTGGTGTCGCGAGGTGATGTGGTGTGACAGCCCCATGCCTGGTGGTGGGCATTAAAATCTCCCAGCACCAGACAGGGGTGAGGGAGGAGACCGAATAGGTCGGTCACAGAAGATAAGGATAGTGTAGGAGAAGGTGGGAGATAGAGAGAGAGTATAGTAAGCTCTAGTTGTGCAATTTTGACAGAAACGGCAATACAATTTAGGTTATTTACAATGGGGATCTGACGATGAAGGAGGGTGTCGGATATAAATAAGGCGACCCCGCCGCCGCGGGATGTATAATTTCTATTGTCGGTGTAGAGGGAATAACCAAAGATATTAAAATTATATGGGTCATTGTCGCGCCATCGGGTCTCCTGAACGGCGGCAATCAATGGTTTATTTCGGATGATATATTCCTTGAATTCTGCCCCATGGGATATGAGTGACCTCGTATTCCATTGGAGCAAGAATTCAGTGGTGGGTGTCTGCATTAGTGATGTGTGGTGTGGTGATCACGCCCTCGCAGGCGTGTGTGTGGCGGGGACGGCAAGGTGGGATCGTCAGTTTCGTATGAATCTGACGAGCCAGGTGAGGTGGAGGACTGCTCTGGATCCTCGGGTGGTTCAGGGCACGGGGACCGGGAGCGAGGGCGGGACTCCGGGGACTGAGAGGGGAGGTGACGGCACTGAGGGGGTGGGGTGGACGAAGCCCTTGCCGGCGCAGGCGTGGCGGCTCGGTGGCGAAGGGGGGGTCGGGCGACAAAGGGGCCCGAGGCTGGGCACGTGGCCTGAGGCGGGACGTCCTGTTGGTGGTGAGGGTTCCGGGTGTCAGAGGGTCCGGCGACAGGGGCAGGGGGGCCCGCTAAGGGGGCCAGGCGAGAGGCCAGGGGCAGGGGAGGAGAGCGTAGGCTGGGCTCGTGCGGCCCAGCCCGAGGGGGGCGAGAAGCCGCCTCAGCCGGGGTCGGCCACAGGGGGGCGAGCGGGCCGGGGCCCACACCATCGGCGGTGGGGGAACAGAGGCGACGCGGGCGGCAAGTCGGCGCTGCTGGCGGTCCTTGGCTTCGAGCCATGCCGGGCACCGGGGGGATGACGCTGGGTGGGGGCCCGCGCAGGACGCACACCGAGTGTCCTCGGAGGTGCACATGTCGGTGGGGTGCCCCTCGGCACATCTCCCGCAGACCGGCTCTCGGGCGCGGCAGGCCTTGCCCAAGTGGCCATACTTCTGGCGGTAGCCACAGCGAGACGGGGGTGGTGTCCATGGGCGGAGGGCGATGCGCAGGTAGCCGGCCATTATGTAGGCGGGCGGAGTCTGGGTCCGGAATCCCAGCTTGAGCACCGGGCCGAGGCGGGGACTGCGGCCGAGGCGGGTGACCTCACAGACGCCCTGATCCTGCAGCTCAGCTAGGAGCTCCTCTTCGGGCATCCCCGTCAGCTCAGGGGCATACGCCGTCATGTGAGCCATGTTCAGGCGATCCGCCGGTTCGATCAGGACTGGGCAGTCCATGAACCTCTCTAGGTTCATGAGCTGCCGGGCCTGGGAGGCCTCCCTGACACGGACAAGGAGGGCCCCGGAGCGCAGGACCTTGGCGGACACCACTCCGCCTGTCCATTGGTCCAGGTGACGGGCTATCGCGAAGGGGGAGGTGCGGGACCACGAGCCCTCCGTCCTAGTCACCAGGACGAAGGACTCCCCATCCGGAGGGTCGCGGGGGAGGGGCAGGCGGGCTCCAGGCCGGGGGCGGCGGCCTCCGTCCTCCGAGGGGGGCGCGGTGTCCCCAGGCATACCGGGGCAGGGCGGGTGGGCTTACACTAAAGGGGAGTGGGTGAAGTGCACGTGTGGATAAGGGCACCCTGAAGGGGTGCAGGCAAGAAAGGCACCCTGAAGGGGTGCTACAAGGAAATGTGTGAAAAGACCTGTAGTGAAAAGGTGGAGAAAGACACAGTGGTTTGGAGGGAGGGGAGTAGCCGGCAGAGGCGGTGGCAGTCACGGTCTTGTGACCGCTAGCCCGATCCTTTGAACCAGTAAGGTACCTCTGTCGGCTCTAATCTATTGGGTGGGATGGGCAAAAACAGTCAAAGTTGAACGCCGAAACAAGTCGGTTTCCCGACGGCACTCGAGAGCGCCGCAGGGCCGAAGGGAAGTGGAAGGGGAGCTCGTCGGCTAGTCCGACGAGCAACCAACTAGTGGCGTCGGCCGGCTAATCCGGCTGACAACCAGCTAGTGGTCCGGGGGCGGAGCTTCCCGTAGATGCCCTAATAAGGACACCTACGAGAGAGATTGTTCTTGCAACCAGTACCGCTACCACTGACTTTAACACTAAATGCAGCTCATTTGTTGGCATATATTGTTGTTAGTTGGCATAGCAAAGTACAGAAGCTAAAGCACCCCGGTGAACCTCTGGTATCTTGCCTGAGACCCCTGTGCACTGCCAAAATTTCACGCAGTCCACGCACCAGCCACTTGTAGCTTATTCTTAGATGCAGGGGAGAGGAGAGCAGGAGGCCCAGCTCACCTCTGGCAAAAAGTATGGAAAACTACGTCTTTGTCTCTCACCCCATCTTCAAAGGTTCCGAGATAAAAGAAGTCTTACGGCACGCTTCGCACAGATATTGATGGCCTATTTTGTTATTGTCCCTAAAAACAAAAGCATTTATATATATATATATATATATATATATATATATATATATATATATATATATATATATATATATATATATCTATATATATATATAAAAAATATATATATATATGGTTTGGCAGACATTCCATCTGATCCAATGCATTTTTGTGGCGATGTCATGCTCAGATCATCCTGGTCCTTGCTAAGCCTGTTGCGAAAGCCTTAATCAGACTATTCAAGTAAAATAATCATAGTCCAATGTAAAATTTAACTACTACCCAATGCCAAATAGTATCCAGAAGGATCCTTCTCGTGTCGCACGACTGCACCGCACAGCCATCGGCAGCCGGAGCCTCACCTGGCCAGTTGCTGGCTGGTCGTCTGAAGCGACTCAATTAACAGACGCTTGTTCCGGGTTGCGAACTCGCTTGACTGTCACCCATCGAATGCTTTCGAAGCATCATGTTCCTATGTGTGTCTACGCTGTAACAAAATTGTTTGGTTCAATTATTTTACCGTATCGTATTATGGATAGCGTTCGGCTCTTGAAATCCGATCAGGTTCCAGAAATGTGATAGACGATAATGCTCGGTTGAAAAACATTGCACGCTGTGCGCTGGGTATAAAACTGATTGCAATAGTGGTCACGATGAAATGCTGTCTCCATTGCATGAATTTAGGTTAAACAATTGCAGACTGCTGTTCGGTCGGAGTTTAGCGCGCCAAACAAAGGCCCCATTTCATGTTAGTGGATTGCATTACTCGTGTCTGATGTATTCTTAAAAGAATACAGCGAAAGTGTGGTCTTCGCCGGAACTCTACATATAGTGCTCAAAGTCTCTTAGAAGACAATACCGTCTTAGCTTCACATCATTTCAGTGCTATTTCGCTGACACTTGTTATATGGTTTTGTATGAGAGTAAAATAACGTGATCCACATCCGAGAACAAATGAACGCTGGGATTAGGTTGTCATTCGGCGCTACGATTTACTCCCTCAAGCCTAGGTGGCTGGATGGTTGATTGGACCCGAATAAGCAGTGACAGAGTAAGTCAGGAAGCTATGCCACTCGGTGCGATTATTACACCTAATTCGCTTCCCGCAAAACCCGTTTTCGTCTGTGCATTTCTACCATGTGGATCAAATTCCGCTAAACTCCGCCGTATTGTTTTAAAGTGACAAATACCATTTAATAATAAGTACTATTTTGTTCGACCGGAAAATGATGCGTGCGAATTTTCCTCGGAACAATTCATTTCAATTCACTTCGTGGTATGTTCGGGATTAGACAAGCTATTTGGGTCCATACAAATTGGCTTAACCATGAATATTGCCCCCCCCCCCGCTCCAAGAACCAGCCATCACCGCACGGATGTGTCGGATTTGGACTGGTATTTTGGTTTGCTGTCGTTGTACTGTGTGAAAATAATTAACTATATGACGATTGAAGCTGATGAAACAAATATCGCCATAACATTTGATGCAATGATTAGACATTCACATCCTATTTCAGATTCCGCGAGATCCGCGTGCTTACGAGAACTGGCAGTTTTGCAGTGCGGGGTGGCTCTTGGCATTCAGCACCGTTCCCTGATTGTAAAACATCCAATAATCGCTATCTGGGTAATCATTTTAGTGATCCTTTCTCCACAGGACTGCCGGATCTGTTTGCTGCCCTGGAGCCGGCAGGTGCTGCGGGCAGCAATTCTACCTTGTCTTCACGCCTCCGGATGCCTGCAGTGCCTGGAAAGGATCCAGGCACTAGCTCCAGGAAGAAGGGCGAGATGTCCGTTCTGCCGGGTCCCTTTCTGGGAACCTCCAAGGGAGCTGTTCTTTTAACACGCGCCCTGGAGGGCCTCTGAGAATTACGCGCACTGGAGGTGGGGGGATTCCGCCCCCCCTACGATCTCGGCTCCTAGTAAAGCTGGAGGAACGAAATTCGCAGGGTGGATTGGCACGGTAGTGAATTCTATTGTGTGCAATTTTCGTGACCTTAGGTCAATATCTTCAAGGTCAAATGAGGTCAGATTGGCAAACTTTTCCGGTTCTGCGTGGCTTGGCTTGTCATCGTTATGGATCGCTGTGATTGTGTTTAAATGCTCAAAAATGGGCATCAATGATGTTTTGGACATTACTAATGATGCAATGCAGATGCTAGACCCAACATTTGACCTCAGGTCAGCTATATAGCACCACTTTATCAGGTCAGTTACCTGTTCCAGTTACCGGAACCGGCCGCCCGCCCGACTGCTCCGTCGGGCAGCTCGGAGCAATCGGCTTCGTGAAGAAGGGAGTGGAGTACAGGAATAAAGTATGGAAATGCAATGAGAAACCGTACAAATGACAACCAGTAGTGCATTTATGGCAACATTCCAGTTGATCAAGTTTGGTTCCATTAACTTGTCATGAACTTGACCTGACTTGACCTTGGTGACGTAACATGACCTTGAAACTATACAGCATATCAATATGCATCAAACATGTCGCTAGTGTTGCCTAGAACACTTCCCTTTTGTCAGTATACTGGAAGCGCATCGGCGCCGATTTTTGTGGTCTGGCGCTATAACATTTTTTGAATTTAGCGGCCCCTAACTTGAAAATTTTTCGGCCTATTTCCATTTTCCTTGCTTTAAACGACGTGCCGTTCATTTCTAAGCAGGTACACCGAACATCGCGTATATCGACCGGTAAAATCTGCAGTTATTTGCGAAAAATCGGAGGGGTGGGCGGATTTCGCCCCCCTCCAGTGCGCGTGTTAAGACGCCTCGTCCGCCATATGTACAGGGCGTGCCGCCGGTCGCCGCCGTTGTGGAAGAGGGTGCCGCCGGCCGCCACAGACAGGCCGCCACAGGAGCAGCTGGCTAGCCAGCGGAACACTGTCGGCCGCGATGTGGTGAAACCGTGAACGAACTCGCCGAGTGTCGCACACCATGTTCAGTTGCTTATTGAATTTCGGACAATTTCGGTCAACATTTCCTGGTAGCGGCAAAGTACCAGCGTTGTCAGCCCGGCCACCACTCCGATACCGCGGGCACTATTTCGGTACCGGTTGCTGCAAATGTTGTAATAAAATGTTACATTACTTTTGTGAATGTGGTTGTCGTTGAGATACGCCAGGTATATCACATTATCATATATTAATAGTATTATAACATTATTATAATATTTCCGGGATATTATATACGCCGTCATAGCCACCGGTGTATACCCAGAGATAGGTATAGGAACATTGGCTAAGGCAGGGGGGGGGGGACCGTGGGCGCCATGGCACCCCCCCTCCCAAACACTTCGTGAAAGCTTAACATTAACCCCATGGCGGTGCATCTAAGAATCGAACCCAAAAGGCCGAGTTGTAAACAGCTAAGCAGGGTTTCTGAGGTTGGATAATTCCCCTGTCATTGACAGAACTCACGTGCCGGACCCCCATCCTCCACGCAACGGTGTCGCAAAGATAATCAAACGCAAACAACATTTAATAATAGTCGCAATTAATGTGTTAATTAACGAAGTTTTCAACTGCAATGGTTCTTTAGCGTAGGCATCTCTCACGCCGTGCCCGCTAGGGGATAGGTCCTGCAGTTGGTAGCGGGATTCGAACCCACACAATATGGGGCACGGCCGTGAACAAAACAACCGTTGATGCATGTGCGCAAACGTGTAGACAACATTCGGTGCTAAATACAGGCTCACAATCGTTGCTGCCAGCTGGCCCGGGATTCCCCATGTAATTATATGACCCATTGACCCATCACCGATGAGAAGCGACACAATTACCGTTTTCTTAACACGCGCCCTGGAGGGCCTTTGAAAATTACGCGCACTGGAGGGGAGGGGGGGGCGGATTCCGCCCCCTAAGACCTCGGCTCCCAGTGAAGCTAGAGGAACGAAATTCGCAGGGTGGATGGGTACGGTAGGGAACTCTATGGTGTGCAAATTGCATGACCTTAGGTGAATATCTTCAAGGTCAAATGAGGTCAAATTTGCAAAATTGTCTAGTATTGCGTGGCTTGGCTTGTCATCGTTATGGATTGCTGTGATTGTATTTAAATGCTCCAAAATGGGCATCAATGATGTTTTGGACATTACTAATGATGCAATGCAGATGCTGGAACCAACATTTGACCTCAGGTCACCTATATAGCACCACTTTATCAGGTCAGTTGCCTGTTCCAGTTACCGAAACCGGGCCGCCCGCCCGACTGCTCCGTCGGGCAGCTCGGAGCAATCGGCTTCGTGAAGAAAGGAGTGAAGTACATGAATAAAGTATGGAAACGCAATGACAAACAGTACAAATGACAAACAGTAGTGCATTTATGACAACATTCCAGTTGATCAAGTTTGGTTTCATTAACCGGTCATGAACTTGACCTGACTTGACCTCGGTGACGTAACATGATCTTGAAACTATATAGCATATCAATATACATCAAACAAGTCGCTAGTGTTGCCAAGAACACTTCCCTTTTGCGAATATACGGGAAGCGCATCAGCGCCGATTTTTGTTGTCTGGCGCCAGCATTTTTTTTTCACTTTAGCGGCCCCTAACGTGAAAAAAAAAATCGGCTGATTTCCATTTTTCTTGCTTTAAACGACGCGACGGTTATTTCTAAGCAGGTACGCAGAAAATCGCGTATATCGACCGGTAAAATATGCAGTTATTTACGAAAAACCGGAGGGGTGGGCGGATTTCCCCCCCCCCTCCAGTGCGCGTGCTAAAACTCAACTTTGCGCGTATCCCCTAACCACATTCCATTCTCACGTTCCGAGCACGCTGGACACACCTGACGACACTCCGTTGACCTCAGCCTTTTACTGAGGCTGCATATACTGCATCTGGCTTGCCCGCCTCTTGCAGCATTTTGCTGGCTGGAGTAAGTTGATGATGAACCTCGTATAGCAAACAAGCCACTCGCCAATGCAAGTCATCGCTTCTCGCGTGACCGCTAACTTATCCATAAGTTAGTTTCGTGTTGGCTCGCCGACGTCCTACCAGTCAACGGACCGCCGGTGGAAGTCTTCAGCTAAAGCTCAAAGTCATCTCATCTAGCATAAGCGCCAAAGCAGTATTCTACGCCATCTAATCAGGTCGTTGGGTTGAACAAATGCATGAACTTTAAATAAATTAAGAGCTTGAGCCATCAGAACAAATTACGTCGGTCGAAGTGTGGTGGATAAAAAACGTTGGTAATCCGTATTGGTATTAATCCGTAACCACGTCCCGGAGATTACGGGTGACAGATCAGGTTAGAAAGGGGAGACAACTCGGGTCTGAAGGGGAAAGGCACAAACCTGACATAGCCTATTGTTTTTAAACTGAAAATTGGAGAGAGAGACAGACAGACAGAGACAGGGAGATATATAAAAAAAAACATGCTTGAAGATCTGCGCACTCTGTCTTGATTTTTTTCATTCAGGTGCCTTGCAGTGTCGGAGCTGATGATGATGACACTTTCATTCCCTCGCAAATTTGTGTTTGGCGAATGTCCGTGATTTGCAATCGTTATCTAGTTGATAAGCCAACAGCAAAAGAGCAGTGCTCGCGCCGAGCGCCATATAATGGATGCTGTTCGTCAGAATGTATGGGAACCCCTCTTGGAAACAGGACTGGGGAGTCGTAGTCGGAGATGGAGTCGTGTCGAAGCCATGCTACCCAGACTCAAGATGATTACAATGAAGGAAGCAGAGACCAAAGCCTCCGTGGTGCAGTGTTATGATTATTTTTAGTTGGTTGTATGTTGACGGCTAATGCCAAATGTTGGCATCTACCTCTCCCCCAGCCGTGCGAGGGTTAAGACAGAAGGACATAAAGATCAGTGCAACAATGAGCCACAGGAGTCATATGTGGCGGAACAGCAGGGGCACGTGGATACCGTGCCCCATCTTAAATCTGAGAGGAGGTATCAATAATAAAATGTCCCCCTTAAATTTGCAACAGGGAAAAAGTGCGTTACGAACTTCACTGTTCACTCCTACAGCACCCTTGCTATAGTTCTCTCAAAACGTTCATGATGTAAATTGCGTTGGGAAAACGATGCTGCGAACAACTTGCTGTTTTAGATTATCGGTACGTTTTGTGAGAACTTGGGTCATAGATACAGGCATAGTGACGCTTTATTATCAGGAATTCGTATGATCCCCGGGTCAAAGTTTTGTCTACCATCACACCAAGTGCTTTTACCGAAGAATAGGGGAAATGTCTACGTTTTGGGAACTAATTGACACAAATTTAGACTGGGTCGTCTCTGGCGCTGACGCAACCTTCTGGGAACAAAATCAGATTTCTTGAGATTAATCGTTTTGCTGATTTCAACAAACAAAACATTGGCGGCTGCAAGAGCCTACCCAACGAACATTTTCAACTGTCGCTTCATCAGATGGACTCGAACGAATTAACTGAACATCTTCAGTGTGCACGATTAATTTGGTTTTTAATATATGTGTTGGGAAGACATTCACGAAGATTAAAAACAAATTGGTCCCAATTAGGGCGCACTGAAAAATATGGGTGAAATTTACTGCATGAAACGAGTATGAAGGACATAGTTATTTGATGACTAGAACATATTTGTGTAACATTAAGGGGCTATATCATGTAATGCGAAATTCACGGAATAGCCATTCGACAACACATATGCTGGAAAGAAGGGTAATATATACTCACTATGCGAGAGAAAGATGCTAAGCGAAGTAGCTCTGCTCTTCTAAGTGAACGATCACCAGGCCGGACCACTTCCTAACTGTCCTGGGATGAATCTCTCATGTATGACCGATTGAAGCTTATTAACATATTAAAGCTGGTTAAGTGCTATGCGGTAAAGTCACAAGCTCCGATCTGTTTTCGCGTTGTAGCTTTTATTTTTAGGTTTGAAATTGATATTGAAGTTCAGAATTTTCCTCTCGCCAGGGCTGTTTCGGCCATGATGCAGCATTATGATAAACGCAGACTAGCTTACTCATGTCCGCTTGGTCGCTTTAAACCTGACGCGACGGCTAGGAGAAAGTTTGCTACCATAGTGATAACCGAAAACAAGCCTGTCGTCTCTGTTAGGTCGTTCTAAGCAGGCCGCGACGGCTTGGGGTACTTTTCTTAAGGGTGGGTTGGGGTAAGATAGTGGATGTACCAACGTACCCCGATTATTAATGCAGTTTTGTTTTTCATGAATTATGTGTTTCATCCATGTATCAAGTATCTACTAAGCATCTATTGCTATGTCCGCCGGCATCTGTGAACCGCCGATGCATGGAGCATACCGTACTATTCGAGCGCAATATCGCCAGAGCCCACTGATTACTCCGCCGGGCCAATTTTGGCGTGACTGACCGCTGGTTATCGCAAGTTATCTTCTTTTCTTTTTTTCATTTTCGTGGGGTGACATCCGTCGCTCTTTTCTCATTTATTTTTATTTTTGTCGTCGTCGTATTTCCGTTCATTGAGTTTCTGTGTGTCCATTGTCTTATTCAAGTCACATCAAGTAGGACCCTGAAAAGTCGCGTTAGACCACTGAAAATTCACGCCAGGCCGCCCGAAAATCACGCTGGGGCTTCAAAATGTGTTGGCCGGGCCCTTGGAAATGACGCTGGGTGCTCAAAAAGTATCGCCGGGGCACGAAAAATGGCGTTTGGGCCTGGTTATTGTTTTTTTTAACGACACGTGGACCGTTGAGTCATGTAGCGTCGCCAATCCCTCGCGCCGATCGGTCGCGGGCGAAGCTTAGCGACAGGTGAGACTCGAACCCATAATCTATCGATTGGAGACGAGGATCTTACCCTTAGACCACTCATCCCCTCGCGCTGGGGCCCGAAAAAGACAGGCCGGGCCCATGAAAATGACGCTGGGGCCTTAAAAGTTCGTACTTGAGCTCTTTAAAATCGCGTTGGGGGTCGCAAAAAATTGTGTCTTGGTTCTTGAAAATCACGAGGGGGACACCAAAAGGTCGGGCCAGGGCCCCTGAAAATCACGTAAGAAGCTCGACAGGTCTCACCGGGGCCCCAAACCCTGATCCGGACCTCCAAAAAAATGAAGCCGGGGCAACGAGAAAACAATCAGGACATCAAAAATCACTCTCGTGTCCCAACAATTGCTCCGAAAGCCCCAAAAACGTGCTAGCCCCACCACCCCCACCTCCACCCCAAGCGTGTCGGGGCCACTAAAACTCGCGATAGCAATCCCAACAAATGACGACGGGGCTAAAAAAATAACTTAGACCAAAAAATCACTTAGTCCCTGAAGTGCGCGTCAGGAGCCCCAAATAAACACAACGGGAATCCCAAAAGAACACAACTGGAGGCCGAAAATGCACCAGACCCTCCCAAGGGTACCGAGACCTGCAAAAAAGGGCACTGACGTAGAAGATACGTTGCAGTTCTAAATAAACACCAGCTCTAGTAAAAGAAAAACACCACGAAGACCCTCAAAGCACACCAGGGACATGCCACCACATAAGACTTTAAAATAGGCTGGGCCCTCAAACAGTGGCAGGGTCCTAAACACGAACAAGAGGACCGGGCACTAAGTAAGCGCATCGGGGTCCTCGAAAATGCGCCGGTATTTTAAAAATGCCGTCGGTGCACAAATAGGCACACAACTCTATAAAAAAAGAGTCGGGTCTCAAAAGTGTGCTGAGCGCCCAACAAAAATTGGCTGGAGCACTGAAGCACATCCCTAGACGAATAATAGCGCTACCGGTCCAAAAAAGAACACATGGTTATGGCCTCGGTTCGGTGGCCTGTCTTGTCTTTAACAGAGGCAAAGTGCCATCCGCTAGATATTTGTTACGTTAAAGAAAGGGTTACGTTAAACCGGCTTATGTGACATCCGGAGATATAAAACAAGCAAGAGAGGAAAGATTAGAGACGCCGGGAAACAAAGAACGTGGCGTAAAGGGCCGGTATATACATAACATACGGTTAGACATATAAACATGCATACATACATATTAAACAGTAGAACATTTGGATGGTGGACAGCTTCATACCCTTCATAGCATCTGAAACGAAACGCAGGCCCATCGCCCAGGGCGAGCCGTGGGTGTCAGCACTGGCGGATCCAGGGGGGTGGGGCATTCCGGCCATGCCCCCCAAGCGCTTCAAAGGGGCGGGCCATAGTGTCTTTTGCCCCCCCCCCCCAAACCAACAAAAGTGAACTGAATTATAATGTAGTAACCCCTGCTGAGGTTCAAAATAGCGTTCCGGGTGAAATAATATCCAATTTTAAAGGTATTTTGTTATAATTGCTTGGTCATCCTCCCCCTCCCCCTCCCCCAGATAGGGTAGGGGGAGGCTGACGCCGTAAACCGAAAGTTTCCCCACCCCCAAACCGGTGGGCTAGATCCGCCAGTGGGTGTCAGGCTCGACCTTGAATGTGTAGATTTATGTTTAAGTTAGAGCATGGAAAAACCTGAGAAGGGGAAAACCAAGCTGCTTGGATAACACGTAGGCAAAACATCAAGCGCAATCTATAAGGAGAACCGTCCGTTTTCGCCAAATTGGATTGGTCCCTGCCTACCTAATACGAAATAACCTATATGTATGTGGCTTATGAGAGCGGAGAGGATGATAGCGTTTGGCATTAAATGACTTGTTCTAATTTGGTGCCATGCAATAAGGTGAACAGTAGTTGAAGGAGCTCCGGGTGCTCATAACTGAGAAGGATGCTCAGTGAAAGTGGAAGCGATGTTTGACAATGTACGAGAGGAGAGGGCGACGCTGCAAATCATATGTGGGGTATGAAAGCAGAAAATGTTGGACAGAGTTACACATATTACACAATTGGCAAGGCGGAGCGCGGCGAAGAGGGCGAAAGAGGTAATCAAGTGTGAGTTCAGTGTATCCGACTCGGAGCCGGGAAAGAAGCACCGGCGAGTGTAGCTGGGAAGACGGCCATTTTGAGAGAAAGGGTTTAATGTGATGTAAGTGTGTGGTGTTGTGATTCCAGAATGTCTGGAGATGCTGAATGTATAATATATATGTGAGTGACAAAAGATCACCGGGGGGGGGCACCGGGAGGTGGGGGCGGGTGGAAGGACGATCGCTCGACGAGCGAGTTCATCCGCCCGCTCGTTGCCCGGTATCCCCATGTGGCCATGGACCCAGAGCAGTGTGAGTTGGAGGTGAGCGAGCGTGATGGGTGAGGTAGAGTTGACGGATAGCGTGGAGTGTGGGGTGTGCGGTGTTGTGTATGGCTAACTCCATTAACCCCATTACCCCATTACGATAGAGCTATTTTAAAACTAAATATTCAATTTTAATCTGAAATCTTCCTCCACATCCCCAGACCTGTGGACTCCTGTGTCTCTAGGGTCTTCCGACAGCCTACAGACCACTGCACTCCCTCGGCTGTCCCGTGTTAACCGTGACCCACACACAGTCCCGTCACGATGTGTGGATGGTGACCGTGACCCCCACATAGTCAAGTAACGACCAGTCGATGGTGACCGTGGCGACCACAAGGACAGTGGCCCCCACATAGTCACGAAACGACCAGTGGGTTGTGACCGTGACTCTACACTAAGTGTGACCTTGACCCCCACACTGAATGTGACCTCCACAGCTCCGCATGACTGTGTTCCTCCCGTCAGGCGCACGACAGTCCCATGGTGTGGTCGCGCGGGTGGTGACCGGCGACCACGGCTGCTACGTCAAGTAATGACATATAAACATGAACAACGTCAATATGATCCAAGTCCACAAGGTCCTGGCGAAGGGTTGGAAGTTCCCGGAACTCCAAGTACTCTGCCGAGTAGTCGGTAAATAATGTCAGCCTATTGGTGTGGTCCAGCTAACCAGAAGGTGGTAGTGATGGATTACACGTCAGTCCTCCGTGCATGTCGAGGGATCTAACCCAGCTTACCACACACATGTTAAATACTGTCTCTTTAGCAAATACTGTTCTTTTAGCTTCAATGCATTGCTGCCAAGTTCTGAGCACATGATACAAGATGGTTTAGTGAATGGTAAATTCGCAATGCAACGCATGTACCGTACGTAGGCTTCGATTGTGAAACAATATAGGTTAAGAAATATAACGAATATGCCTCGTGAAGGAAATATGGAATTCAATACACTACCATCAGATTGGACACATCGAAATCCTATATATCTTTTCACACGAAATGCACTATTTTCGAGTGAAGAACAGAGCATGGAACATGGCACAGAGAATGTAGTCGGAGAGGAATACGTGAGTGACGACTTTCAAGTGTCCAGATCTGCGACAAATGGTATTTATTAAACTGACTTCGGAAGCCAACACAAATCCAGCATCTGCGAATCAGACAGCACAAGTCAGACTGTGGCAAGCAGAGCACGACTAGTTAATTCATGATTCCGAAGGAGGGAGGGGGGAGGTACAAACGAAGTGTCATCATAGGTAAGAATAAAATTGTGATGCACCGTGTAAGCCAACGAAAGCCCATGTAAACACGGGCTTTCGTAGCGGAGTACGATCTAAGCATACATGGGAGGAAAATACAGCTTGTAATGTCTTCATAACCATTAAAAGGTTCTTAAAATGAACGACTATTATTTCAAGAAATTACCAACGTTTCGGATTTAATGATCAATTGCTTATATACGGTGATCATGACTGAAGCACAAGACGTCGGTAATCTAGTGAAACAATATAACTTTTGAATATACAGTCCCAAACGATTGGGGGCGAGGACATTAAGACCTTGCGGGGCAATAGTAAGTGTCACCCCTTTCCCAAAATATGCACCACACGCCTGCTAATCTACAAGAACGTAGCTTACACACGTCTGTGAAACCTAAACTGATCTACCCTAAACTTTGCTTCAATGACTCCTAATTCCTCAGTTGGACACGGGCCATGTCATGTGCGTTGGTAGACGCACACCGGCAGATGTTACGCCACACGTTCAGCAATGACACCAACATTGGAGGTCCGGTGCATCGATTTTTAAGCCTCAATGCAATTTTTATACTCTGCTCGATATTTCGAGGGTTCCCTTGGTATTCATTGATACAAACTGAACCATTCCGGGACTATGTGAAAGATTTGAGCCACCGTACAATTTTTCAGGTGCCATCGCGATTTTTCCGGAGGATGGGGTCCGACGATTTTTGGGATCTGGTACGATTTTCTCAGTCCGCGGCGCGATATGTTTGGAACCCAGCAAGGTTTGTTTCAGCACTATCGCCCTTGTAGGGCACGGCGATATATTAATAGTGGGATACCCAGCGTTTTTGTTTTGAGATGAATGGCTCACTCAACCTAACCACAAGATACCGTCCCAGTCTCCGTAACACCCAGCCCTACATCTTTTACCGCAATGTTTGCAATGTCCTTTCCGAAGCGTTTTAAAAACAAAATATGATGCCTGCGATTATGTAAGCGCTGATGTCAATACATTACGAGCCGCCACACGTCATAGTCTAAGAGGACCCAAATAGCACAGGCCAGATGACAGCTTGCGAGGTAGCCATGGAAACACATTCAATAACCGTGACAACATAAGTAGGGGAGACCGGGTCTAGTTGATACACGGGACGGTTGATGCAACAGCATTTTCTCCAAAAGCATGAAGCCGGTTGCCATGGCTACTGTTGCACATGTTGCTACCGACACCCTCTTCTCGCGGCAATAACAAGCCCAAGTCCTTTCGACCCGTGACTACGGAATGGTGAAGTTGTGACACATTTGTGCACCGAAAGTAAAATTCCAATACCTTTGCTTCACCCTTAGTTTCTACTTTGCCGCCCACTTGTTAATTTTTTAGGTGTCGGCTATCATTACCATGTTCTCTCAACTTTGCGACTGTGAAATGCGTTTAAATTCATGCCTAAAATGCAGCTTGTTTCAACGTTTTGTTCATTGGAAATGAAAAAAATGACCATAGAATTGCTTCTTTTTATTATCGTGTCTGCTAAAGCTGAATCAAGATATCCTATGCAATACTTCTACGGTCATTTCTCATCCGATGGAAAAGACTGAACGAAGGGGAGAGGAAGGTGCAGCTACGGAATGAACGTTTGAGCATTCCATAAATGGCATAAACTATTAGCTATGGTCAGTCAAGACTCAAACCAGTATTATTACTGTAAGCGTATAATATGGACCTTTCAAGAGGCGCAAACTAGTACCACCTATATACATAAAGTAGTTTACTTAACCTACATTTTATCAACTTATCCCATCGTCGGTAACAATTTAACCCTATAGCGGGGTAAGTTGATGAACCGGTAGTTACGCGATGGTGGAAAGCCCAGAGGATGCCACGAAAAAATCGTGATGATACCAGGTTTAGGCTTGGCGTGGGTGTAGCTATTTCCTCGCTACCCCTCCAAAGTGATGAGTTATGTTGAGTTTCGCCAAAATTGTATCAACTAGACCCGGTTTCCCCTATCCAATGATTGCAACAATGGCGTCATTACAATTTGCTTCACCTCTTGCTATGAAGACTGTAGCGAGACAGAGGAGCATGAGCTTATCACGCGACGTCACCAAATAAGCACGGTAGATGCTATGCCAAAGTACGCCCCAACATCCGAAAAATTAACCGGATTTCGGCCGCCTTATTCTAGACATCGGGTATTTTTGAAAAACTTTTACCAACTGTAAAAATCAAGCATGTATTTGGAAGTTGAGGGGGCCCTGGCATCCCAACTTTCAAGTCGGAGGGTAGTTTCCCATACTGGTAGCACAGTATCTACACCGATGATATTGTTTTTCACCTCATTAAACTTAAACATTCAATAATTACGTAGTACTGATATCAGAATACCTCTTGAACGATCACCACAGCTTGTATGAGTTAATCCTTGCTTTATTTGTGGTTAATAGGATGGATTTCAAGGTTTAAATATACCTAATTGTTCAAGTTTGTCTAGCTACGGGGGTGCCTTTCAAATTGCCATGATCGAACAACTTCGAACTACGTTCTCAACACCAACTCACATGCGCATTGCTATGCGGCTTGCCGGCGGTAGCACGAATTAATTGGTTATCTCGCACGAGCCCGAGCATCACTTGAACTTCACCTTCCTACATTTTAATTGTCCACAAGGAAGTAGATAAAAACAGACACTTTTTTTCTAACGCGGCACGGAGATGGGTCGCGTTTTTGTTTTCACAGTAAATCTAAGCGAAATCCGTTCCCATTGCCAAAATCCTTCTTGGGGGACAGGATTTCAGCCCGCGCTGAATTCGAAATTGTTAACGTCTGACAAGCATTTTCACGGGACGGCAAATGCGACGCTGCGCTGTTTAAGGTAGTAATTCGAATTACCGCGGCCCATGCAAACTGGGTAACTGATTTCATGAATAGGCTTAGAATTTCTACTAGCTGCACGCTGCATACGAGCAGTATGATTTCAAGATGAAGAAGCCATGCATTTGACATATCGTTCAACACCTTGCCATTAGACATATATGTGTCGACTTTGAACCAGTCAACCACGTCGGCCATAAGCCAGACCATCCGCTGGCGTCAGTTCCCAGCAGCCCGGTCTCAAGCGGGCGTGGGAAGACCACGCGTCAACTACCCATCCCCTCCCCGACGACCGCACGATACCGTGCCTCACACTCTCAGTATCCAGTGACATGTGCACGTTGCCAGTGGCGTCTTCAGCTTGATCTCCAAGGACACCTCCACATGACAGTGGCAAGGTAAAGATGATGCACCAAGAGCGCAACAGGATACATATCTGAAGATACTGGACACGTTGACAAAATGATGAACAGTTCAACAACTGTGTCCGCCACTGCAATCGTCCGTTTCCCAGCCTGCGTGCCCGGGCGCTCGACGTCGCCGCCCGGCTTTCCCCGCGGAGGCGAGCTGGCTGCGATCTGAGGTGACGCCACCAATACGAAGGAGGATTGGGATGTCACCAATGCGAGGCTTAAGCCTAGATCCCATTGCATTTAAGAATTTAGCCACAAGAGTAGGTGCATTTGCCTACTATGCATCGATATTGACTTAGAAACGTCAGGCTCAAAATAAAACGCAAGCCAATATCCAACTCGGATTACGAGAAACATGTATTGAATGAATTCATGGTCCTGCAGCATCTCGCACGAATTGGTCGACCTGCCATCTGTTAGCAAGAGGTGAACCAGAGGTCTCTACGTCTTCCGGTTTGCCGCGCCGCCAAATGCGATAAGGTCGAAAATGATTTCACATATCATATTTTCGCGGAAACGGTGTGGACATTGTGACCAGTGGACGTTATGAACTGTGGACATTATGAATTTGTGGGCATTGTGACCTGTGGACATTACGAGCTGTGGAAGTTGTGAGCTGTGGATATTATAAGCTGTGGACAATATGAGCTGTGGACATTATGAGCTGTGGACGTTATGAACTGCGAAAATAATGAACGTGTGGACATTATGAACTCGAGCTTGTGGACATTATGAGCTGTGGACAGTATGACCTGTGGACATAATGAACTCGTTGATATTTTGAACTCGTGGACATTATGAACTTGTGGACGTTATGAGCTTGTGGTACTTACGAGCTGTGGACACTGTGCGCTGTGGACATTGTGACCTGTGGACAGTGCGAGCTGTGGATATTATGACCTGTGGACATTATGAACTGTGGACATTGTGAGCTGTGGAAGTTATGAACATGTGGCCATTGTGACCTGTGGACACTATGAGCTGTGGACATTATGAATTTGTGGACACTGTGAGCTGTGGACATTATGAATGCCCCCCCCCCTTCATTTAGTATTGTTTTTGTATGTTCGGGATACGCACATGTTTGAAGCCGCTCTGCATGCATTCAATGCAGTTCTCGTGTCGAGACGTGGCGGGAGGCACACATTCTCGTTCCCTCCTCCCCTCCCCTGCTGAACGTTGGCTTGTCCATTGTACCCCCTCGGCTCGCCGATCTGGTGTGCGTGTTATCTATGGTGTTGCCGACACCTCACTGATAAGCGCGTCGGGGAAGCGTGGTCTGCCGGCCGGCCGACCTCAGCCGACGGGTTTACCCAGCCGTATAGGGGACGCGTGAATAATATGTCGAAACGTCAACGAGATGTAGACGCTGAGAAGTATGCACAAATCCAGGAATGTAAACGTGCCGCTATGCACGATTGGCTTATGTTTCTTGTTCAGCGTTTTTCGTATATATACATATATATATATATATATATATATACGTATATATGAGTCCTTCGAAAATCAAGTGACCGAAATATGAGGAACTTCTGAAGAGTGTGAGGAGGAACCTCAGTTGGTAGGGGCCCTCTTCAGATGTTCGCCCCACCCCCGAACCAAATCCGGGCTATGTCACTGGTTCGACGTCGTTCGTGAAGTTTATGAATATTTTACAGCTTTGTGCATTACCACTTTGTAAAACCGTCCATTATCCGCACAATGCGGGAAAACACTTCGGTGCATGATATCGTATTATGTTTCGATGATGTGCAGAGTTGCGGCCGAGTCAGTAGTTCAATATTTGAAAAGCATTAATATGGTAAAGCTTGCGATCTTCCAACGAGCATTTGTAGCAAAAACGCTTCAATTTTATTT
>JAOTOM010003031.1:0-22500 GCA_034440615.1 Ashinkailepas kermadecensis | reverse complement strand
ACCTGCGTCCACCAATATCGAAAACAAAATGAGGCAACCCCTTCCAAGTGCGAACTCCGTTTATTTTCTCATCCGCTGTGAGGTCAAGCCAATCAGCAGGGAACTGCGTACTGGTAAATTACATTTCTGGGCTTGGTGTCGGATTGCACATCCCCTCTTCACCATCATTGAAAACTGAGGAGGCTTTACCGCTGAGCTCGCAGGGTACACGTACGCATTTCATAGTTATACATCAGCGGTCTCTTTGTTTGCGGATTGGTAAGTTTCGCGCCTGCTTATGACTGCGCTTTTAACTGCTCACAAATCGCCACTAATCACGCTCCTAATAATGTCACACGGCCATGTGGGCCTGGGTCCAATTGCCAGTCGGCACCAAAAGAATGTCAGATGCAACACACCGACCATCAGCATATTCCACATCAGACTCCGGGAAGCTGCACCAGGAATTTAGCCAGGATGATAATCATGCAAGGCATTTTTTACGTCTCGGCCAGATGTTGCCGCTCGCTGGAAATGTACACAGATGTCTACTGTTTGGTAACTATTGACACTGATGCTGGGAGTGTCGGAATACCGTACTTACGTGACTAAAACACAAACAAATAACTATTCACAGGAGGGGCGAAAACGTCAATTGGTAGATCATAGACTTTGTTACAAGCAGTGGCGTCGCCACGAAATTCTTCTAGGATGGCTAAGGCTAAAAGGGGCCTCCTGCTTCACCCCAAGTAGGCCTCTATTGTGTTGGGGCCTCCTATTGTTTTTATATTTAATATCTTAGCATGGGTTCGGAATGGGAAACATGATTTCATTTTCATGTCTTGTTTGTTCTTGGCATGGCGCTTCATTTACACCAAATGCAATAGCAGTTTTTGTTTGTTTGTTTGTTGGGAACTGAGCCATACCAGGGTATAAATAATTAATATGTGAATAAATACGTAAGTGCCAAAAGAAACAAATGTCTTAATGCTTTCTCGACCAGAAGAATCTTCTCGTTGGCCTCTAGATTGCAGCGAGCTGGCGGGGTTGGTGCTAAGCATATCTTAGATATTTCTCCCATTGATCAACGCAATTGCAGGTCCTCCAAGTCTAACTGAATATAGTTAGATTCATCACTACTGTAAGTCATTCCCACCAGCTTGATGTCATAAGCAAGCTTAAATGATCATTTATCAGTCCCAGGAAGACACTTTTCGAAGATGATAACGAGAAGTCGATTGAATTGGTTTTCTGATCGCCATCTCAGGGGTATATTTATTTGTATAACATTTGGTGCTGGCTGCAAGGCACCTGCACACAAGATAAAACGATAAATCCTCAGCGAATAAATTAATGGCAGGAACAAGCATTTAACAATATTGCATAAATGACAATGCAACAATGCAACAATGACAATGCAACAATGACAATGCAACAATGACAATGCAACAATGCAACAATGACAATGCATAAATAATGCAAACCCTTCAAATTCCATGCCCTCATGGTCATGGCTTTCGCTGTGGTGTACCGTTTTGTAAATGACGTTGTTGAGAAGGTATTGAAGCTGGGAAGCTGTAATCATACAGGCTGTAATCACTGAAAACAAGTTGGTAGGAAGAAAATGCATTAAAAAACATCTTTCCTCCCATTTTATATGGGGGCATGGGTGTTGTTTTGTATGCTTGTGAGGGGGAATTCGCCCCTTCAAATGTTGGCTTGCCCCCATTGGCAATGCACCCCATGTCCCATGTTTCTGAAAATTATTTTTTTGGGCACCAGTGGCGTACATAGAATTTGCATCATGGGGTGGGGGCAAACGGATTTGGAGCGGGTCCACCTATGCCCATTAAAAAGTTCTCGGATTTCGACAACTATTTTTCAAAGCGGACCTTTTTAAATAAAATCATTAGTATGGTTGTGGTTTTCAAGGTCTGCAACGCGACTTTCTTGAGTTCAAGTGTGATCCTTTGGCTCTGACGTCATTTGCTTGAATCCCTAGCGCGAGTTTTAGCGGCCTCGGCACTTTTTGGAGGTCCAAGTTTTGGGGTCTTTTGGCGTCATTGTTGGGGCCCCAGGATGACTATCCATATCCGGATTGTTTTTCGTTGCCCAGCCATTTGCTTTGGTCCCAATGACACTCTTGGGGCCCGGTACGACCTGTCGTGTCCCTAGCGTGATTTTCAAGGTCCGGGCATGACTATTTATAAGGTTCAGCGTGTTTTCAGGGGCTCCGGCTCTTTTGGTGCCCATATCGTGATTTTCAAGTACCCGGCACGATTTTTGGGGAACCCCAGTGGGATTTTCGGGTGCACAGACGCGAACTTTTGAGGCACCGAACGTAATATTACGGCATGAAAGGGGCGACTTTCCCCGCCGCCCCCCCCCCCCCCGGTTCTGATGTACTTGATTACAAGAGGCATCCCCGGTATTCGCTCGGCGTGCTTACATTCCCAATGAATGGTAGTGCTGGACTTCGGGCGTGGGCGGGTGGAAATTGGTTGGATGCAAAGAGGATGCAAATGGATGACCGCTTTTCTACTCGTATATACTTTTTTGATTCTTTGCAATATTTGCTGGACATAAAATTGTGCAACCCAGAGCGTCGTTGGGTGCGAGTATTTACCTTCGAATGGTTTGGTGACCTGATTACACGGCAGGCTTAGTGCATACACAGGTGCTTGCACTTTTCTAACACGTTCACAGGTCTAAAAATAAATAGCGAATACTAAGGATGTGACATTTGCATATACAGAAGCGCAGCCAAGGGGGCCGTCAGCACCTTAGCAACCAAAAAGACATGAGATCGAGCAAGAAATTTGGAGATTCTCACCGCGTAAAACCAACAATTTTCTGCGCTCCAAGCGCGACAAAAGCGTTTTCTATGTCATGCCATTTTTAGGTCGGCACCCACTTTAGAAGATCCTGGCTGCGCCACTGATCATATATACCATTATATTCCAACATATATTGTGGCATTACGCGGAGTAGACAATCTCGTAATGGTTACCGGTCCGTGGGTCAGAAAAACGAATGTTCTAAAGGCGAAGACGAGCCGATAGCCGTCCCCCTAACTGTCGTCCACATTGCGTAATCTTCTTGTACCCACAAGGTACGATACATGCCCTATCCGTACCGTACAAGTCAAGTCGGTACAGTACGATACAGACAACAAAGATGCTTGTCCAATTGGTGTGTTGGGTCGTTATATAGGCCTCAAAATGCGCGAATGTTTTGAGCGTTTATTTGAGTTATATGTCATAGCTATGAGTATATTTAGATACGTTGGAATGGTAATGGCCGGCACGCCTGTTCCGACATATATTGTGGTGAGCCTGGAAAATGTCTCGACTGGAGTCGTGAGAAGACCCACGACTCCAACCCAGCCTCTTTCAAGGCTCACAATATCCGTTTGAGTGGTCGAAGTGATGCGGCGTACAGGTCATTACTATGTCAGCATATTCCAATGCCGCCGTACATTCGGCACGTTTTCCAATAACTATATTCAGATACTGTGGAAAGCTAGGCGAGTCGAATGTACATGCCTATCCCTCAGCTACGGTGTCTAGCAAATCAATAACATGGAAATCAGACTTTCAAAATCAGCATTTCGCTTCAATCTGCAACTGTTCCCGAAATTTGCAGCTCCGTTCTGGGCTCGATCGCTAAGCTCCGTGCTGGTTAATGCCGTACCTGCAGGCAACCTGCTGGCGGTGCTTCTACCGACAGACGCCACGCCACAAAACGTTCACCCACCGACCGCCGAGCCGGAGCGAGGGGATCAGGTGTCAGACCGGAGGGGAGGTGTGACAGGTGATTACTCTTTCGAGATATGGCAATGGGCAGCCCGCCGGGGACTCAGAGTTACACACTTGCGGCAGTACAGACGAAATTCGACAGACCGGCCGTGGCAGTCAAAGGGGCCATACACACTTGGACATGACCTTACAACAGCGTAACTAATTCAGGAGTTGATGTAATGCAACATATGTATGGATATTCACACCTTTTATGATGTTATGAATACACTATAAGGCAGATAATGTGCCAGCCAGTACCACAACACATTTAGACTAGAGTTCCACTGTGGTTCTTTGACTGTTACCATATTTAACATCAATTCCATTCATATTGCCTACAGTAGGAATTTATAAAGGGTGAACGTAACATAATCAAGGTAAGACATACAATTTGTAAGTGCAACTTCCTTTCCTTGATATTGCATAGCCATGTATTATACATGGCCTTGATTCTACCAGCCATACACTTCAACATTAAACATGTATTTTGAGTATTGAGAAATACAAAATTACTGCCACGATGCATACATTGCGTGACTACAGTATGGAATATAACGTAAAAATTTCCACATTTCAATGGATTTTCACAGTTTGGTATAGCACACAGATATCCAACATTTTGAGTGAGATTCCTGGGTATTATCGGTGCTGGCATCCAACATAACAAAATACTTATTTCCATAATTTATTATGGATACAATAATGAAGTCTGCACCCTATTACATCAACGTCAAGTGCGAGAACGCCGCTCGAATCTCAGAATCCCCGAGAGGATTAGACGCTCGTGATGCGACCTGACATGGTGATACGAGGAGTGATATAAAGAGAGATGATGTGACGAGTAACGAGCGATGCTTGTCATGTGACCTGAGATGGCAAATGACGAGCATGGCAACTGACCCGAGTAGATCTTCAGCTGGGTAACTGCGTAGAGACATTGACAGTACGCTAAACATTGAATTCAAATTATGTCGTAGAACAGAAGTAGTTCGATAAGATGGTGGGCTCATTGTATATATGGTATATGGTAACAATCTCTGCTTAGCAAAGACACTGATCCCAGAATCAATGCAATGAAGACATTTGCATTAAAAGTACTAACGCACCGAATTACAACGGAGACTACTACCAAGACTTTTCATCGTCCAGTGATGTGTACGTCTAGGCTGAGATTTAAGAACCCCGATGCTAATGAGATGAATGTAGGCCAATTGCAGGGTGTATGTTTCGGAACACTACTTGTGGCGGAAGCAGTTAAATGGGCATGGGAAAGTCGAGTTTGTGCGATATACTCCATAGACGTCATTGTTAAGGTATACAATCATTGGGGCATACGCAGTGGCATACCGAATGGAGGGGGCATTGGAGTAGTCCCCCCTCACAATGAGAGGTTGTGGACCGCCAATAATCGCGTCAGGGTTCGGAAAAATAGCGCCAAGCTCTCTAAAAATCCTGCTGGTGTTTCCAACAATTGCATCGGGGACCACAAAACTCACTTTGGGGCTCCAAAAAGTTGCGCAGGGGTTCCTGAAGGTGACGCTGGGGCCTTCAAAAATCCCACCAAGGCGTCTGAAAATGATATTGGGGCCTCAAAAATCGCTCCGCGACTCCGAAAATGATGCTGATGGCTCCAAAATGTGGGACAGAGCCACTGAAAATTCCGTTGGGACTCCAAAAAGTCCCGCCGGGACCCCGATAGGTCGCACCAGGGCCCCATGAGACATCACGCTAGGGCCTTCAAAGGTTGGGTCCGGCCCCTTGAAATCACGCTGGAGGCAAAAAGGCTGGAAATCACGCCGGGGCTCCAGAAAACGACGCTGGGTCCAAAAAGACTCGCCGGGCTCTCAAAATCACGCTGGGTCCCAAAAGGTCGGGCCGGGGCACGTAATAATCGCGCTGGGGCCACAAAACGTTGGACCGGGTCCCCTGAAAACTACTCTGGGAGCACAAAAAGTCGTGCCGTGGTTCTTGACAATCACAAAAGGGACTCAAAACGTTGGGCCGGGGCGACTAAAAATCACGCTGAGTCTGAAGGTACCAAAACGTCGCGCCCGGGCACCTGAAAATCACGCTAAGGGCTCGACCGATCTCATCGGGGCCCGAAACGTGTCACCGGGAACACCCAATAAATGAAGCTGGGGCAACGAAAGAAAACAGTTTGGGCATAAAAAAATAACTCTGGGGTCTCAGCAATCGATCCAAAAGAAGCTAAAACGGGTTGTGCCCCCAAAGACGTGTCGAGGCCACTAGAACTCGGGATAGGCATCCCAACAAATGAAGACAGGGTCCAGAAATCGCACTTAGGCCTAAAAACCTCGCGCTGCTGGCCTTGGAAATTACATCATGGGCCCAAAATGTCGCGCCGGGGCCACACAAGTCACAGCTGCCCTCCCAAAAATCAATTCCTACCCGGAATGTTACTCTAGGGCCACAAAATTGCGTGAAAGACACAAAAAAACGCGCTTGGCCCCTGAAAAGAAGGGCGTTGGAGCACCGAATAAAAATGCACCGGGAAACCGAATAATCGTACCGGGGCCCAAAAATATCGCGCAAGATGCTCACCAAAATACAAATCGACCTAAACAAACCACAAAGGGACTCCATTGAGTCGACCCGAGCACCGGACAATTCATTACAGGCCCCGAAATAAAGTTCTCCCTCGGGCCTTTCTACTCTGAAGGGTGGAATCGGCTGAAGAAAAAACTCGCTGAGCCGCCGCAGTGGCATACCGAAGAGGCAAATTCCCCTTCCATCCTGAAGAGATAGGTTTCCAAGAACCCAAGATCCGCGTCGTAATCCTCAAAAATGATTCTGGTGGCCCATACGTTCGCGTTGGGCCCCCAGAATTAGAGGTTATAAATAAATACAATGGGCACCAACAAACTTGCACCGAACCCGAAAATTTGCGCCGGGGGCGCCAAATTCGCGCTGGGGTGCAGACAAGTACAACGCGCTCCGCGAACTAGCACTAAGCCCCCCCAAATATCGCACTTTGAACCCAAAATTCCTGTCAGTAATCCCATAAATCATGGTCGGGGCATTAAAAATTCCCCTCCGGGCTCCCAATAATTGGCGTCGGTGGTCCCAACTAAGCACAGCGTGACCCCAAAATCGCATCGAAACCCGACAACGATAAAGCCGGAGCCCTCCAAAATAAAGAGAGATTCATAAAAATAAATGTCCGAGCCAAGGAAATCGCTCCTTAACTGAAACATACCACTCAGATGCCTTAACAATGCAGGAATGCCAGGAAAAAACAAACACCCAGATGCAGGACATTTGGCGCGCCACACATACTGCGCCTTCTTTATCCCTCCCCTAGACAGCTGGCATTGCCAGGGGATGACCAGCCGACATATTGCAGACGGATAAAACGCAAATATTTGCAAGAGTATCACAGTGCAATAAACATTTTATGCTAGCCGTGAAATCAGATACAAATAGGTCTCAACGTGTGTTCTTCCGCTCCATCCGCCACTGCATCGCATATCGTTTTCTGCCGGACGTCGGCCGTTTGCCGAGCTATGGAAACCTAACACCGCCAGCACACAACGGGAGCGTATTCAATGGCATCATCCTGCCATCTAGCGAGAAATAGTGTCACCTATGCTTCAACGTTCAATCTCATGACATCCACTCCCTTTCCGTTGCGATAATACCTAGACTGTGCTGCTACCTAGCGATAGCTAGCTGAACTTATGCTTCTTGAAATTAGAATATAGAGTAGATCTTGTGAACACTTTCTCCAAGTAGATCTTCTGAACAATCCGAATCGGGAGTAGATCTTCTGAACATTCCGGGCCAAGAGTAGATCTTCTGAACATTCAGTCCCGAGAGTAGATCTTGTGAACACTTCCATCCCCGAGTAGATCTTCTGAACATTTCCAGTAGTAGATCTTCTGAACATTTCCAGCAGTAGATCTTCTGAACACTTCAGGCCTATTTGTAGATCTTCTGAACATTCCGACCTGGGAGTAGATCTTGTGAACATCTCCAAATATTAGTAGATCTTGTGAACACTTTCGTCTTCGAGTAGATCTTCTGAACAATTCAGACCTAGGAGTAGATCTTGTGAACATTTCCATCTTGGAGTAGATCTTCTGAACATTTGCATTCGGGAGTAGATCTTCTGAACACTTAAGGCCTATTTGTAGATCTTCTGAACAATCAGACCTGGGAGTAGATCTTGTGAACATCTCCAAGTATTAGTAGATCTTGTGAACACTTTCTTCTTCGAGTAGATCTTCTGAACAATTCAGTCCTGGGAGTAGATCTTGTGAACATTTCCTCCTCCAAGTAGATCTTGTGAACATAGATCTTCTGAAAGTAGATCTTCTGAAAATAGATCTCCTGAAAGTAGATCTTCTGAAAATAGATCTTCTGAACGTAGATCTTCTGAAAATAGATCTCCTGCGCGTAGATCTTCTGAAAATAGATCTTCTGAAAGTAGATCTTATGAGCCTCACCCGTGTTAACAAGATCTACTCTCGGGACTGGATGTTCAGAAGATCTACTCTTGGCCCGAAATGTTCAGAAGATCTACTCTCTAGGTTAGGTTAGGTTAGGCCAGGTTAGGTTAGGTTAGGTTAGGTTGGGTTATTTGACTTCGTCAGATTGGACGCCTTTTCCTCAGATTGGACGATTTTGAACATGGGCACCTTTCTTCCCGATATGATCATCATAGATAAAAATAAATGAACGTAAGATCATGTTGATAGATAGAGAATTGTTCAGAGATTATGCAATGGTCCTAAGTATGTCATGAAAGTACGTTTGAGATAACAAACACGACTTGCGATCTGTCCAGGAAATATTCGTCAGATTGGACGCAGTAAATTTTATTCCTCAGATTGGACGCACTTCGTCAGATTGGACGGCCAACGCCGTAAATTAATTTTAGCCGTCCAATCTGACGAATGATGAAATTTTATCTCACTGTTGAAGGATTTCCCTCATGAAACAAGGCTTCAAATTGGACGGTGAGGTTAGGTCCCGTTTAATTTGATGGCGTCCAGAATGACCACTGGCCACAGTTTGCATGAATTAGGGAGTTTTAAAGTTACAGATTAAAGACGTAAATAAATGTGCAAAAAATGTTTCCCTGTCGGATGTATGATGTGCATTATAACAAGTAGTGGGCTGCGTATTCGTTACGATGGCCACAGTGGCAGTGAGACAAATTTGATTTGTGTATAAGGCTGGCGTGTGCATTTAGCTGTGACCTTCCGAATCCGAATTTGTGTTGGGGTACTTCCAACGCCGACTGGATATGTGTGCAAAACGATGCATATCTGAGTGAAGTGCTGCGTATTTAAGGTCTCGTTGCATGTGCATGCACTTGGGTCTCACATGAGTGAGAAAGTGTGATTTCTTGCAGGTAATATGCTACGAATGGTGGGGTACAAATGCACTCTTTTCCTGTTCTGGTAAGGGAGATGTGAATGGAAAAGAGAGAAGTGAGTTTTGGAGAGCCATGCGGCAACAGCAGTGGCAGCACTCCATGTTGGGTCGACAGACATGCTAGTTCTAGAGAAAATAAATTGTCGCAGTTGCACATCCGAACCCGGCGGCCTCTGCGGCGCGACAGCGTCCCCGGCGGGACAGAGACGTGGGCGGCACATCAGCGTCAATGTATGTCGGCGGGCGGGCATCTAGCAAATTCCTCTTAAACTCTCAGAAGTGTACTGAGGCAAGAGCACATACATTCTTACCAGGTAAGAATCAAGACCCATCAACGATGGGTGAGAGTCACATTATCATATGCACACAATCGACGAACCGGTCGCTTTGGAAAATCAGCCGAAATGGAGGGGAGGGGAGGGGAGGTAAAAGCACGTACATTCTTACGAGGTAAGAATCAAGGCCCAGCAACGATGTGTGAGAGTCCCATTATTATATGCACACAATCTACGACCCGGTCACTTCAGAAAATCAGACGAAGGGGAGGTGAGGGGAAGAGTGCTATGTGCCGGAGGTGCCAGAACAATGGTGCTAGCACCATTGTTCTGGACAACTCGCTGCACCCGCTGTGCGCGGCTCGCGTCGAAATAGCATGAGGCATAGCATTTTGGAATGCGTTGCCCTTATAGCCGCAGAGACAGGCGCCCAAACATCGCGCTCCATGGACACCGATTCTTGGCCATAATCATCAGGCATTATGAGTGATAACACAGAAAGTAGTTATCGAAGGGAGCCTGGTGTTCTCTATGGTAATCACAAGCCGCACATTACTTTTTTTCGGACAGGTCGGACAGAAAACTCGTCGGACACGCGACGGGCCATGGTGGCAGCACGATGGAAAGGTTGCCTCATACGGAAACAGGAAAACTTGAAGAAAATGCATTTTTCGAAGTTTACCAGTTTTCCAGGTGTGGTCAGATCCCACAAAATAAAATTAGGTGGGATCCGGACCGGGACGTAGGCTTGTAGGTGCTGGCGGGCTCCTATACGACACGACTCGAACTTGGGCTCCTACTCGACACGACTCGAAGGATGGCGGCAAGGGTCCGTACGTAGTGGTTTACGGAATCGCCATGGTGAAGATATAAATGCTAACAACGCTGTTTATGACCACCGAGGGTGTAGTCGGTCCTTACAACACATTCTAGCCCTTACGAACGCCTACGGGCTCTTATGCACGTCTATGGGCATTTACGAAGGTCTACTGGCCCTTACGAACATTTACTTGTCCTTACGATGTCCATGATGTCAGCAACGCATTCCCATTCGCATTCAGCATCCTATTCGCATACTCTCCGATTTCGTTAATTTTTCGGGATATCATCTTTGTCGCTTCAAAAGTAAAGCAAACAACAATTATTCAGTAGGACGAGCAGTTCGATCTCCAGAGGTCAAGAAAGGTCAATCGGGTCAAAATCTTGGTAGCGCATTAATTTCAGTGTTTCACTTAGTCGAATGATTCCAACGCCTAGATGTCCGCCGTCCATCAAACATGCAGCACATCGAATTATGTGACCTTAAATGTCACAGTTTAACCTCAGGTCACCAAAGTTGTTTTTACTGATGCACTGTATCAATTTATGGGGTACCGAATACAATCATGGTGACACATCTGACATACCTGATTTTCACCGGTGATAGTCTGCATAGCACATACATAGGGCACATCGATCAAAATGACCCATTATGGTCACGGATTCATCACCGTTCGCCAAAAGTCCCAAAAGTAGCAAATATACCAAAATCTTGTGTACCCGATTAATTCCGCAAATTTTACTTGGCACGACGAAATAACACCCAGGCATTGGGCATGGCTCATGGATGCAGCACATTGAAGCGTCTGACCTCCAATCTCATAGTTTGACCTATGCTCCCAAAATATTGTTTTGACCTTGCTCTATTGCCATCTACGGGAAACCGAATAATACTTTCCTAAATACATTCATCGGATGGACATTAGCACCAAATAATCTCCCATCGGACAAGAAAGCAGCACATTCAAGCATGTCACCTTCAAGGTCACCATTTGACCTCAGGTCAACGAAGACTTTAACATTACACCCTATGGGAAAATCACGGGGTACCGAATAGCATTAAAAAAAAATACATTTATCGGATGGATATTAGCGTCGAATAATCGCCCACCGAGCAAGGAAACAGCACACCCACGCATGTGACCTGTAAGGTCAGCGTTTGACCTCAGATCACGTGTGATGCAATTCAGAAATGAAAGTGGTCCACTGGGGTGCCGCATGTGGGCCAAATGAGGCATTGAATGTAAACTATCTCAACACTGATGCATGCACTATCAATACAAGAAGCAGCACATCGCGTGACCTGACCTCTATCGATGACTCATTTCATCAGGTACCACTAGCATCCCATTCAGCAACGCGTTCAGAAACGCATTCACCAATATCATCCGATTCTTCTGAAAATTTGACACAACCTTCGCAGGCATACCCGTATATGCATCACCAAACGATTTATTGCTAAGACGTACCATTTCGCCTTCAGAGGAGAAAAGGTCGGCGAGGCCAAATCTCGGGTACCGCATAACTTGCCGGATAATTCACTTATTGGAATGATTGAAACACGCTTGTGCTACCGATATCGTGGTGACATGCAGCACACCAAGTCAACTGCCCATTCGAGGTCACCATTTGACCTCAGGTCAACGAAGACTTTAACATTACACCCTACGGGAAATCCACGGGGTACCGAATAACATTTTCTGAATACATTTATCGGATGGATATTACCGTCGAATAATCGCCCACCGAGCAAGGAAGCAGCTCATTCGAGCATGTGACCTTCAACGCCAGCGTTTGACCTCAGGTCAGGTTTGATGAAAGTCAGAAAAGAAAGTGGTCCACTTGGGTACCGTATGTAGGCCAAACGAAGCATTTAATTTAGACTATCTCAACACTGATGCATGCACTATCAATACAAGAAGCAGCACACTGCGTGACCATACCTCTGTCGATGACGCAATTCATCAGGTAGCACCAGCATCCCATTCAGCAACGCATTCAGAAACGCATTCACCAATACCCTCCGATTCGTCTGAAAATTTGACACCAACTTCGCTATTCATTTGACAATGCTGGTGCTGTCCGTCGACATTTTGAGATAGTTTATATTCAATGCTTCGTTTGGCCCACATACGGTACCTCAGTTGACCACTTTAATTTTTCTGAATGTCATCAAACTTGACCCGAGGTCCAACGCTAACCTTGCAGGCCACATGCTCGGATGTGCTGCTTCCTTGCTCGGTGGGCGATTTATTCGACGCTAATATCCATCCGATAAATGTATTCCGGAAAATGTAATTCGGTACCCCGTGA
Source organism: Ashinkailepas kermadecensis (assembly GCA_034440615.1). Taxonomy (NCBI): domain Eukaryota; kingdom Metazoa; phylum Arthropoda; class Thecostraca; family Neolepadidae; genus Ashinkailepas; species Ashinkailepas kermadecensis. Next base: position 9,914 of record JAOTOM010003031.1, on the reverse strand, counting down.
TTTTCCCATAGGGTGTAATGTAAAATTCTTCGTTGACCTGAGGTCAAATGGTGACCTCGAATGAGCAGTTCACTTGGTGTGCTGCTTGTCACCGTGATAGCGGTGGTACAAGCGTTTGAATCATTCCAATAAGTGAATTATCCGGCAAGTTATGCGGTACCTGAAATTTGACCTCGCTGACCTTTTCGCCTCTGAAGGCGAAATGGCTCGTCGTAGCAAAAAATAGTTCGGTGATGCATATACGGGTATGCCTGTGAAGGTTCTGCCAAATTTTCAGAAGAATCTGAGCATATTGGTGAATGCGTTTCTGAATGCGTTGCTGAATGCGCTGCTGAATGGGATGCTAGTGCTACCTGATGAAATGCGTCATCGAAAGAGGTCAGGTCACGCGGTGCGCTGCTTCTTGTATTGATAGTGCATGCATCAGTGTTGAGATAGTCTACATTCAATGTTTCGTTTGGCCCACATACGGTACCCCAGTGGACCACTTTCATTTTGTGAATTTCATCAAACCTGACCCGAGGTCCAACGCTGACCTTGCAGGTCACATGCTCGGATGTGCTGCTTCCTTGCTCGGTGGGCGATTATTCGACGCTAATATCCATCCGATAAATGTATTCCGGAAGATGTTATTCGGTACCCCGTGATTTTCCCATAGGGAGTAATGTAAAATTCTTCGTTGACCCGAGGTCAAATGGTGACCTTGAAGGTGGCATGCTTGGATGTGCTGCTTTCTTCTCCGATGGGAGATTATTTCGCGCTAATGTCCAGCCGATGAATGCATTTAGGAAGGTATTATTCGGTTCCCTGTAGATGGCAATAGTGCAAGGTCAAGACAATATTTTGTGAACATACGTCAAACTATGAGATTGTAGGCCAGACGCTCTAATGTGCTGCATCCATGAGCCATACCCAATGTCTGGGTGTTATTTTGTGGTGCCAAGTAAAATTTTGCGGAAATTATCGGGTACACAAGAATTTGGTATATTTGCTATTTTGGGGATTTTTGGCGAACGGCGATGAATCCGTGACCATAACGGGTCATTTTGATCGATGTGCTCTATGTACGTGCTATGTAGACTATCACCTGCAAACATAAGGCATATCCAATGTGTCACCATGATTGTATTCGGTATCCCGTAAATAGGCAATAGTACATGAGTAAAACCAACTTTGGTGACCTGAGGTTAAACTGTGACATTGAAGGTCACGTAATTCGATGTGCTGCTTCTTTGTTGGACAGCGGACATCTAGGCGTTGGAATCATTCGGCTAAGTGAAACACTTTGAATTTCATGCGGCACCCCGTTTTTGACCCCAAGGACCTTTCTTGACCTCTGGAGATCGAACCGCTCTTCCTACTGAATAATTGTTGTTTGCCTTACTTTTGCAAGCGACAAAGACCATATCCTGATTTTTTTTAACGAAATCGGAGAGTATGCGAATAGGATGCTGAATACGAATGTGAATACGTTGCTAATATCAAGGGCATGTCCTTACGGACGCACGCGGTTCCCTTTGAAGTTCTGCGGGCGCTGACAGACGCCAACAGGCTCTTACAGACGTCTAAGCGCCATTATGGACATTGCAGTGCTCTTACGATCGGCGCGAGTCCCTATGAACGCCTACGGGCCACTGCAAACGTCTACAGACCTTAACTAATGCTTATTATGGGCCACTATGAATGCATACGTACCCTTACGAACATTGCGGACCCTTACGATATTTTACGGTACGTCGCATGCGTTTGCGTACCTCTTACCGAATAATGAATCGAAGTATTTTACAATGAATCTTCGACGTCCTATATCTAGATGCATGTTTAGGCGGTTTGCATTCCTGGTTTATAACAGTGTCATGTTTGACCAAACATTTACGCTGTTTACGACGCAAAATCAGAAGTACTTGGTTCGGTGTGGAGCCTATATATACTGGTTCGTACTTACTAGAAAAGTACTAGTTTTATGGTATTATTATAGTAGGGAATCGTATCTAAGAGTTAGTAGAAAAATGAGCGAAGGCAATAATGGCGACGGTGACACAATTATGTTTTTGGTTTCCATATGGTAGAAGCTTCCCATTTTCTTGGGTGGTTTGCTCCTGGGTACGTGTGCTCTATTCATTACCTATTTTTGGATTCAAGGAGTTGACAAGAAGTGTTAAATATGGCCGTTGAAGTAAGGAGGCCTTTATATATTAGTAGAAGAGTTGTGCATACATGATGTGGACATCTCTGGTGGAGCAAGGATCCATTTTTTACTACCGCACCAGGGCAGTGAATGAGCGAGAACCAAGCAGGCCCAGGAACACGGTGTGGTGGGAGTATATTGTTCCTTAGTGGATGGAAGAAGAGTGGATCGAAAACTTTATGGTAAGGTCACAGCATTTCTGGCAGGTTTGTCCAAGTGTATGCATGTTCTTTTCATTTCAAGTCCTAGAGTTATGAAGTCATAAAGTTATAAAGTATTAAGGCTTAATAAGAGCCACAGGGGCCCATCTGGGTTAAGCCTCTCTAGAAAAGGTACTAGAAATGTACATACTCTCACCCCAATCAATCCCTTATCCCAAGTTCCTAGGAAGCTATATATCCCAGCCTATCTAGCACCACTCACTTGCTACTGCATAACACCCTCAAGAATCACAAGCTCCTCCCATCATACCCATTGTGCCACCATAGACAATCTCATCAGCATCACATCCCGAAGGAAGGTGCCGAATCCACTGCTAGGCACACCCCACACAAATTCATAAAGCATTCAGACTTGATAAGAGACTCACTTGCTATTGCATAATACACTCAACAATTACAAACTCCTCCCATCATACCCATTGTGCTACCATAGACAATCTCACCAGTATCACATCCCAAAGGAATGTGCTGAATCCACTGCTAGGTACACCCTATATAAAGTTATAAAGTGTTTAGATTTAATAAGAGACTCACTTGCTATTGCATAACACACTCAACAATTTCAAACTCCTCCCAACTCCTCCCTGTCGATCAACCCTCCCTGGAATACAGAAAAACAAGCCCCCTATTCTTATAATGATTGTCTATGCTGTTTTTAAAGATGTTCAGTGTGTTGCTACTGACAATGGTTCCTGGCAGCTGGTTCCAGTGTTCTACTACCCTGTTGGTGAAGAAAGACTGTCTTAACCTTGTCCTGCTGTGATTAACTTTCATTTTGAATTGATGACCTCTAATTGCATCATTTCTGTTAAATTCAAACATTTCCCTGAGATATCCCTGTTCCTGACCATGAACAAATTTAAAAACCTCGATGAGATCTCCTCTCAGCCTTCTATATCTAAGTGAAAACATATTCAATTTCTTCAATCTTTCCTCATATGCCAGGTTGCCTATACCATTAACCATTTTTGTTGCCCTCTTTTGTACTCTCTCTAAAAGCCAAGAATCTTTCTCATAACTAGGGGACCAAGCTTGGACACAGTATTCCAAATGTGGCCTGACATATGCACAGTAAAGCTTCCTGAAGACCTCCTCACTTTTGTATGACACATTCCTCTGTATTGCCCCAAGCATTCTTAGTGCCTTCTTCCTGGCTTCTATGGTCTGTTCTGGTGCACCCAATTTCGTGTTCAAAATAACACCTAAGTCCTTCTGCTGAATCACAGATAGAACTTGGCCACCCATCAAGTATGGAGCCTTCATATGCTGCCTACCTACATGCATGACTTTGCACTTATCAAAATTAAACTTCATTTGCCATTTTTCGGACCACTTCACTAGCTCGTCTAAGTCTTTCTGCAGCAAAACCTGCTCATTGTGCCCTGTTATTGCCATAAAGATCTTCAAATCATCCGCAAATTTCAAATCCTTACTGCTTAGGCCACATCCAATGTTATTCACACATATAATGAACAATAGTGGCCCCAGTACCGACCCCTAGGGGACTCCACTAAGATCATTTTGCCATGATGACTTTGTACCATTTAGCATCACTCTCTGCTGTCTATCTGAAAGCCACAACTCTATCCATTTTAGGATGCTACCTGCAATACCATGGACCTGAAGCTGCATCATTAACCGTTTATGGGGTACCTTGTCAAAGGTCTTACTAAAGTCAAGATATTCTACATCAACCTGATTTCCCTGATCAAATTGTTCTGTAGCAAAATTCAAAAAGTCCAAGAGATTTGTGAGACACAATCGCCCTTTTCTAAACCCATGTTGAGCATCTTGAATCAATCTGTTTCCATCCAGAAAACTAACTATTCTATCCTTGATAATTGATTCGAGTACCTTGCAGACTAGGGATGTGGGGCTTACTGGCCTATAGTTTTCAACTTTCACTCTTTCTCCTTTCTTGAAAATAGGAACTACATTTGCCCTTTTCCAATCTGTTGGACTTTCCAAGTGAATTTGATTAATTAATAAGAGCCACAAGGGTCCATCTGAGTTAAACCTGTAAAGGGAATATACAATAAGATGGATGCTATGGTTACACACCATGCATATTGTGTGCAATGCCAGAGGTTATGCATGTGTATTGGTATGTTTTTAAAATAATCATATATATGTATCTCTGTATCTCTGTATGTCTGTCTGTCTGTCATAAAGTCATAAAGTGTTAGGCTAAGGCTTAATAAGAGACACAGGGGCCCATCTGGGTTAAGCCTATCTAGAAAAGGTACTAGAAATGTACATACTCTCACCCCAATCAATCCATTATCTTAAGTTCCTAGGGAGCTATATATCCCAGCCTATCTAGCACCATTCACTTGCTATTGCACAACACATTCAACAATTACAAACTCCTCCCATCATACCCATTGTGGTACCATAGACAATCGCATCAGTATCACATCCTGAAGGAAGGTGCTGAATCCATTGCTAGGTACACCCTATATAAAGTTATAAAGTGTTTAGACTTGATAAGAGACCCAAAGGCCCATCCAGTTAAGTCTGTAAATGGAAGATGCCATAAACCTGGTAAAAAGATCCACCCCAACCATCCCACATCCTGAAGAAACCAGTCCCCCAATATCCCACACACCTATCAATCCCTATCTACCCTAGCTATCGAGCCCCATTCCCCTGATCTCTCTTAGCACATGTGGATTGAATGCCTTATCAATAATATACCAGCTGCATCCATGCCTGCTTAAAGGGGTCTGTGCCATGCACACTTACTTAACATAGATATCACCCCATCCATCACAAATTAGAACTCAAAAACAAGATTTTCCTGTCTAAAAATATGTCCATGCTACTTTTAAATACATTCAATGAGGAACACTCCACAACATCAGCAGGCAGCCCATTCCACTGATCAACAACCCTTTGACTGAGGACCTGTTGTCACTTAACTGCCCTATTGGTTCCTATACTTCCAACATACAATGAGAAGCACATAGTGTTGTGATTACTATTACCCAAGGTCTCTCCTACATTCACATTTGGTATAAAATTTTCCTCATTAGTAAGCACAAGATCTAATATTTAATTTTCCCTTGTAGGTTCATGTATCATTTGCAATAATACATTTTCCTCAAAACAATCCATGAAACTTCTTCCTGATTTGTTTAGACCTATAGTTTTGCTTCCCAATCCTGTTATGTTGAAATCCCCCAATAAAACAGCTCTCCTGCACTCGACCACTTATCTCTTCCTGCATCAACCTGTCCATGTTTTCATTCTGGTCTGGAAGTCTATAGAATGCCCCAATCCTAAATTTTGTTCCATTCTGCGTAATGATATCTAACCACAAGGATTCTACTCCTTCATTGTGTACACTATCCTCTATGGAATGACATTTCATTACTTGTCTGGCACACAAGAGTGTGCCAGATATGATAAGCATGCATCCTTTCCAGATATGCCAGATATGATAAGCATGCATCCTTCCTTTGATAAGCATGCATGTTGTAGCCTGTCAATTCAGATTCTTGCAAGTTGTCTCCGAAAATGCTTTCATTAACCCATGCCTCTGTTATGCATACCAAATCTAGCTTTTCAGACAACATATATGCATGCAGTTCCCCAATTTTGTTCCTAACACTTCTGGCATTGACATAAAACATGATAAACTACTCCTTCCCTTGTTTGCAAGACCTCTCTTGATCAGCTACATCCCCATGACCAGCCTAGTTTCCCAATTTCCTATTGAGAGCCTCCTCATACCTATTGCTGAGCAATTCAACTTCTCTCTTGCTCAAATGTAACCCATCTTATGCAAACATTTCAGTCCTCCCCAAAAGAAATCCCCCCACAAATCCAAGAACCCCACCCCAAGCTCCTTGGAAATCTTGACCACCCTGGTATTCAGCCCAATGGTCCTTGGGTACCATTCTACACTTGCATTTACCATAGGGAGGATGGATGTTACCATTCCTCTTTTCCTACTTCCTGCCAACCTACCTATCAAAGCCATATACTCTTTTATTGTTTCCTCTGTTTTTGTTCTTCCTACATCATTTACACCAACCTGCACAATTACAATTGTACTCTCTCCACTACCCTTCATTATTCCTTCTATCCTATCCCCAACATCCTTTACCTGGACCCCTGGAAAGCAAACACGAGTCCGATTGTTGGGGTTCCTACTGCAAAAAGTGTGATCCATATTCTTCACTCTCGGGTCCCCCTATAACTAAAACCTCCCCCTCTCTATCTTCAGCTACCTGGTCATTCCTACCTTCCTCCCTAGCAGCATTACTATCTCTCTCTTGCAGTACCTCAAACCTATTATTAATCTCAATGCCTTTGTCAATTTTCCTTAAAGCTATTCTGGTACTCTGGCGTCTAGCTACTTTCCACTCTCTACCATCATGGACCAAACTATCTTCACCCCTATCACTCCTAGACTCCTGCACCTGGCTTGCTTGGCTGACATTTCCTATGATGGGCCCTGCCACCAAACACTTCAGGCGCTCCACCTCCCTTGCTAACATATCTACTTTCCTACTCAAGTCCCCAATGACTCCCATACACTTACACTTCCCACAGTCATCTTGCATTTTTTTTTCTTTTTTTTTTGCTGCTGTTATTACTAACTAGGTCTAGTTAAGGTACACCTTTACTAACTACGTTGCAAAGCTAGCTAGTAACTTATGGACAGGAAGTTCTGTCTGTCTGTCTGTGTGTATGTCTGTGTGTCTGTCTGTGTCTGTCTATCTGTGTCTGTCTGTCGGTGTATGTATGTCTGTGTGTATGTCTGTGTCTGTCTATCTGTGTCTGTCTGTCGGTGTATGTATGTCTGTGTCTGTCTGTCTGTGACTGTATGTCTGTCTGTCTGTCTGTGTTTGTATGTCTGTCTGTGTCTGTATTTCTCTGTCTGTGTCTGTCTGTCTCTGTCTGTCTGTCTCTGTATGTCTCTGTATGCCTGTCTGTCCCTGTCTGTCTATATATTATATATATATATATATATATATATATATATATATATATATATATATATATATATATATATATATGTGTGTGTGTGTGAGTGTGCGTATATATGCATGTATGGATGGATGTATATGTACTAATACATAATGGTAATAATAATAAACTAGTGTTAAAAGAAGTTTTTTGCTATGTGTGATGTTGAAATAAGTGCAATAGGATGTAAAAATTTTCATTGGAAACAATGTTCCTAAACATAACTTAGTCAACGTAACAGCATAACATATTCAACCTTAACATAAGTTAGTCAAACACAATTTAATGCAACAGCTACTCATGCTACTCAGCACTCTTCTCCTTTGTTCTGATATAACTAATTTATGGGTAACTATTTTAGTAATAAGGATGCAAAATACCTATCCATATCAACTGATATTGTTTAACAGACCATATCATATGTAATCCTCTTGCCTGGAATTGTGCTAAGATATGTCCATGCATCACAATCTTCAATGGTGGGTATCAGCATGATGCTTATCAACAAGATACTGTGAGAAGTTAGATATGAAAACATCTTGACAACTAATCACTAAGCATAATGTTGGTACATTGTTGTGAGGGATGTAAGTTCAACATTCAGAAGGTGGCATATTCAACCCTATTTCACAAATAATTACTCACTGTATGTAATTCCATGAGTTATGCACTATGCACAAAAAGACACTGGATCTTACTGTTCCATTTCAAGCAATGGATGCTGTCAGGTGAATCCTGAGCCACAGCCAACTGTTGAGTAATGTTTCTGATGGTCTCATGTTACATATCATTATATAAGTATATAAATATATAATGAGCACATACATAACTACAGCATTGCATATACAATCCCATGTGGATGTCTTTAAGAAATCCTAGGGAGAGGTCAAGTTTCATTAATTTTGCATTCCTTATTCCATATTTATATGCTTTATGTGATGTTTACCCTGACTGAAAAATGACAGTATGTCAAACTTCTTTTGAAAAACCTCAATTGTGATCAGTCAAATCAGGAGATATCACCGTCTAGGCGTTATTCAATTGAATCACTTGTTGCATTTGTTACAGGGTTCTGTACGTGTCGGTGGACGGCAGGTTACCCTGGTGATCGCCGGCGATGGGGCGTATCCACTTCTCCGATGGTTGACGAAGGTGTACAACGGACCATTTGATCGTACTTCGGAGACAGACCAGGCGAAGGAGTTCTACAACGTACGTCTCGGAGCGGCAAGAGTGGTGGTGAAGCACGCATTCGGCCGCCCGAAGGCCCGCTGGCTTCGCATTCTCAAAAGATCTGAGCACTTCATATTCGTTTCATCCGTGGTGTTTGCGTGCGCTATCATGCATAACATTATCGAGCCCATCGTGAGCCAGTTCTGCCACGTTGGGTGCATGAGACGAACTTGCTGGAAGCGGATGCGTCCCCCCACGGATGCAGGCAAGGGCACCCGAAGACGATCGTGGTCAGACCAGTGCCACGAGGGATTACCCTCCAGACCATTTCTGGTCCTCCCGTATGCGAATTTGTAAGTTTATGTGACATTTGGCAGGTCGTGGTCGGTTTGTAGGCTATTCGTTTTGCTGGGCACCTACATTCGTTTTACTGTGTATTAGCACTACTACTATACTGTACGATTGCACTGCTGTACAGTCGTAACCGTAGTATTGCTGCGAGTCGCGATGCAAAGTGTCAAAACCACCAATGTTTTATGAATTAGTGTGGAAAGATTTATCTTGACTTGTATTTTACACATACCTGATTGTTGGAATGGCAATGTTGTGTGCAAGCATGGTATGCAGTTCCGCCAGACCAAAAATGAACTTCAGGAAGCATTCTGCATGGCCGGCCGAATCGTCAATCAATCATAGTCATGTCAGCATATAGTAATTAGAGCATTCAATGATCTGCATCAACGTTCTGGTATTTGACAAAATGTAATCTCGTTTGTTCGGTTGTGGTTTTCTTATCAATTATCCCGACGGGAAAAATGGGTATTTAAGTATATTTAGTTATCTCAGAGTTGCTTAAGACAGATACTGTTCGCTTAGCTAAGTTATATCGCCGTATGAAATGTGAGAACGTATGCTGTGCCCGTATGCTGTGGTTGCATCAATACATTTCAAACAAATGCACTTCTGTATTGTCAGGAATGTTGATACATAATTACAATATCTACAATCACTCCACACTCACTCAATCCTATCCGCAAAGTCTCTGATGGACTGTGCGATGGACTTCCACGGTCCTCATCAGAAGTGTTCCGCCTGCAACTCAACGTAACGCTCAAAGCTCGCCGCAGTCTGCGTCGGTACGCTGGCAGCGCGGCCCCCCGCGCGGCGGTGGAGCAGTCGGCGGTGCGGCAGCCGGCCCCGGCGGAAGCGTGCCGGCCGGCCCCGACGGCGTGGAACCTGACGGCGGTCGGGCAGCCAATAAACACCACCACCACCATTCTTCCACACCCATGACTCATCAATAGTTATCGAACTCCAGCCATGCCTCCCTTGAAGGGGCCTGCACAGTGCACACA
>JAOTOM010003030.1:105000-130995 GCA_034440615.1 Ashinkailepas kermadecensis | reverse complement strand
TAGTTCTAAATATTACCTATTTCAAACATGAAGATGAAGATGAAAGAACGCTAAATCAAGCTATTTTGGTACATATACTTGGAAGTGACTTATGGATGGCAGGATTGGTTTTTGCATGTTTGATAGCTTTATTTCAAATGTGAACTCAAGTTCATGCGGCGTTCTTCCAGCGACGGTAGTGGGGATAGTGAGATTGGATGAAGGTGAGATAAAGCAATTTTTTTAACGCAGAATTTGAATTAAAATGCGCTTGTTGGTCTCTTAGTCCGGAACACTATTGAGCATGTTTATCAACTCCACGGCCCGGGTGCTAGTACAAATTAGCAAGGGCGAGGCCACGAACCCAGGCTGTTTTTACCGGTGATACGTTGGTACCTACCTAGGTACCTACCTACCTAAGCCATTCTTTAAATCATACCATAATTTTATAAACTTACGTGGTATTTGTTCATAAGGACTGGGCTAGAAAGTAGTGTGTAGAGAATGTCGACATTTTTGTGGTTCCTGAGTTTAATGCAAGTGAATATCGTTCATTACAAGTTGATTGATATGAACATTGGAAATTGTTATATATTGTTATATGTTATTGTACATTGTTGATTATATTGCTGAATAAATGTCTAAATGCAGCCCTTTTAATAAGCCTGAATGCAGCCCTTTTTCCAAAAGCACTATGCTTATGACAAGGTCAGTGGGTATAACTTGTAATGGGAAAGCTGGTGAATGGAAAATTAAAGTCGTGTGAGATATTGATATGACAACCATGCGCTTTGGGTCAGGACAAAGTTTTTTTCTGATGTTTTTGACCTCACTGGTATATTGTGGAATTCCTCAAGACCTTTTAGGATCTAAAATGGGTAGGTGCAGCTATCAACAATCAATTATCCATAGATGTAGATTGACAGGATCAATAATCCATGGATGAATATAATGTGATCATATGATGAATATGATGTTAGGTGTATGTCAAAGCAAGCCAATATCCATAGCTGAAGTGTGACATAATGCAGCATCCATGGGGGTTGGGTAAACCACACAATTTGTCATTTCCCACCTAATATTGATTTAAAAAAGTACAATTAAGCAAACATTAACCATTAGAGCCAGTGAAAATATTGATGGAGACAGCCCAATTTTAAAGTGGAATATGCTAGATCAGATCATTTCCTAGTTTGTGTGCCGCATCTGAAGTTCTGTCCATGTTCTGGAAATGTTTAATTTAATTTTTTTTAAATATGCTGTTGTCTGCCAGCACTGGTTGCTCACACACCATTGATGTCTTTCATGGTCAGGCATCAGTGGTGTACCGATTATCTTGTTGATGCACATGCACCAACAAATCTGCTATGTACATGTAACAATTTAAATAATTAATTATTTCCAATTTTGGTTTGGTAACAATCTTATTTGGGACACATGAAGAGAGCACTCTTAATGGCTAAAATGGCCAAGGTCATATAGTTTCTGTACTGTAGATTTGGAATTTAGATTATTAACCAGATTTAGATAAGAATGCATGAATACCAAGTTTATTGATGTGATTAAGATGAAGTGACTGCTTGTTTTTATTGCAAATGCTTGCTTTTCACTCTGCGACCTAAATATTACCAAAAAGGGCTTTGATGAGTGATATATAGTGATGTTAATGGAATATTTTCCAAAGAAATCTAACATATTCTATCCTAACCTCCTCTTTAAACAAATGAAATGTTTAATGAGCAAATTCTCAAATTTCAGCATGAAAATTAACCTAGCGTCATCTAGACTGCTCTACAGAAACAAAGCATGCCATTAACTTATTTTGTGAATGATCTAAGTTGCAATAGTACTGCAAAATGTTGGTTGTGCATATGTGGTATGTGATGTGAATATGATTGTGGGTAAATTTCATCTTGTCAAAAAAGCTTACCCAAAATGTTGGATGCTTCTCTGAAAATACCAGCATAGAGTGGGAAATATGAAGGTGCCAGAAATAATATGGTTCATGTAATGAAACTTTTCTGAAGAAAGAAAATCATACAATCTGTATCCACAAATAGTTGTTGGAAGATTTAATCGATGCAATAATTTGTTTTTGAAAATGTCAATCTTCTGAAAACCCTGATGAGTTGCAAACCTTGGAATTGAAATTCAAATCTCCTTATTTTCAGATTCTGAATATCATTCTTATAAAATGTATAAATCAGCTTCTTTAGGGCTGGTGTTATGTGGTCATATGTGCTGTTCACTACTAGGTGTTCCTTGGAGCAGGCAACAGTAGCCAACAGATAGTTTGTCAAGGCCATGAATAACATTGGTATATGCATGCTTGTTTCTCAGAAATTGTACATGCTATGTAAATTGTGTATATAAAAGACATGCTGCACTATCAGCCTTGTGGTGCTTGGAAACCAATGATGCCATTCATGGTCATGCCATGCTGTTTACAATCTACCTGGAATCAGTCAACAGCCAAGATAGTTTATCAATGATAGCCCAACCAGTACCAAAATGTCCAACACTAATAGGTGACTCAGGCTATTCCGCTCATCTTGTCTCTGGTTTGAGTATGGATTGTCACATTCTGGTGATTTTAAAAATGCCACACTAAGATGTAAAACCTAGTCCCTACAGGTGGCCTGGGCTCTCATTCCACTTGCTGTGTGCATGGTATTGACCAAAATAATTTATGACCTGATGTGGCTACCTGGGAGCAAGCAGGTCCACAAGGTGTGGCAATTTTAGCTAAGTCCTGTCAGTGTGTAAATAGTTGGTAACTGTTGCCTTGTGGAGTCTTGTTGTTGCCCTTTTGATGCTGTCTGTAGATCGTGAATGTCAGTCAGTGCATTTATGGGGAAAACTGGTGCTTTTAGGAAGCAGGCAATTTCTGTGTGCTCCAGTAGACATCTTGGCTCGTACGTTTTGGTGGCACAATTCTGTTGGGTGTGATGATTATTATGCAGTGGCCACCTACAGCATGTATATTTCTGCAGCATAGTTTGCAGACTGGGGAGCAAGTGTACGTTAAGACAACCAAGTCATGCCTGCTCATCTAATACTCAGGACTTGATTACGAAATGGGTCATAAGGAAATTTGATTTCATGTAAGAATGTTTTATGTATGTGGTAGATGATAACGATGGGCTTACTGACTGGCTATATAAGTCCTGAAGGTTTGATCGATTTTCTAAAGCAGCAAAATAATATAGTTGCTTACATTGTACTAAAAATGCATCATTACCCTAGATAACATTAACAATTGGGAGCTTATTTATTGTATCTTGCTATTTACTTTATCAGACATGTTTCCATGATCTTGGTGAATGTTAACATACATATAACATGTATCACTATTGCTTAAGCAATGCAATAAGAAACTGGAATTGCAGCTGAAATCCAGCTCCTAGATTATAATATGCCAGATCATCCTCTAACTTCCATTACATGTAACAGGATACAGCAATGCCGTGCCAGCCAGTCATTGCGAAATCTAAATTGGCGACTGCTTAACATGGTAAATGGGCGCAAAATGACCTTTGGAGTCGACGCGCCCCTAAATACCAATTCACCACCACTGCTTAACATGGTGACATTAATATGCACATTTTTCTGACAAAGAACACCTCCAAACCAATGTGGATGTTTTGTTTTGCAATCAGTTTTTTTTTTTTGGGTGGAGGGGGGGGGGGGCATTGGTAAAGTTGCTCAATAAGACACTTTTTTAGTTATAACTTAACTTAATATCATATGTGTACTTTCTAACTCTGTTTTTATCACAATTTTTGTGTGATAAACTAGCTATCTGACTTTATATGTGAGCCTGATTGTACATGCACTGAACTATCTGATGACATCCTAATTAATTAATGCATTTTACTTTTTCAGATGAGTACAATAACCGCACTTCGGTTTTATGGAAGGTCTCACTCTTCAGGTTTTGATGTTCAAGGCCCTTCGTTTCCCTGTTTTAGAGAAACGCACACGCATTTACGCATTCAGATTCCGAACATAGACCCGAGGCTGTGTGAGGGGCAGACTATTGAGGACCTCTTAAAATACAGCACACTGTATTATCCCAAGTTGAGGAGAGGTGTGTGAGCGCCACTGGAGATAGGAATGTTGTAGAGGACAGCTCACTGCATGTGAGGAAGTGTTGTGCCGATACCCATTTTAGGAAGGAGTCTGAGGGACCATATGCCCAGGTTCAGCGGCACCATGGGATTGAGCTGGTTGTGAAGATTGCGTTTGGGATGCGTGTCGGCGAAGCGTTCCGGGAGATGGACTGCTACTGAAGCCATCAGCAAGCGGTAGTTTGATTGCTGTTGCTCGCCTGGCAGTAACAGTTGCTTCATATCCCGTAGCAACATTGCAGCCGGCCTCGCAGCAAGAGCTGACGCTGGCGCCAGAGCAAAAGCTGTTGGCGGGCCCCAGTAACAGGAACTGCAACTGCGAGCCGCGCAGTCATGTACGTGTGTATGTATAAAGTGTTTTTATCGTGGTGATTTATTTTGAGTAAGACATTTTATTCAATGTTGCTACTCTGCTTGGCTTTGATGCTCTAAAGGTTGCTGCAAGCCTTGTGAACCTCGGATGCCACGGACAGCTGACCTTCAATGATAACCAATTGGAGGCGTTGCGAGTGAAGCTTACTTTTGTGAAACTTTTGTCTAGAGTTAGCAATTCCAAAGCTCACATAACTGTAAAAGAAAGGCGGCCTTCGCCAGACAGTGATGGCAGCCTTACCTTATCGAGAGCTGCCGGGAGTGTCGCCGCCCCAGCAGCAGAACCTGCCGCTGACCCAGCAACAAGGACTGCTGCCGCCTGCCCCGCAACATGGCTTGCTGCCGGCCCCGCAGCAAGACCTGCCGCCGGCCCCGCAGCTACTGTCGCTGGCCCCGCAGCAAGACACGCCGTCGGCCTCGTGGCAGGATCTGCCGCCGGCCCCGCAGCAAGGACCGCTACCGCCTGCCCCGCTGCAAGACCTGCCAACGGCTTTGCAGCAAGGACTGCTACTGTGGGTCTCGCAGCACCCGCAGCTAGACTTGCTGCTGGCCCCGAGACAGCACCTGCCACAGACCTTTCATCAGCACCTGCCGCCCTGTCCCGCAAGAATATTTACAGCCACTGGCTCCGCAGCAAGATCTGTCACCGGTCCGTTAGCACCCACAGCACGGCCTGCTGCCGTCTGCCCCGCAGCAAGGACTGCTGCCGCTGGCCCCGCAGCACGACCTGCAGCCGGCCTCACGGCAAGGCCTGCCCCGCAGCAGACTGCTGCCGCCGGCCCCGCAGCAAGACCTGCAGCCGGCCCTACAGCAAGACCTGCAGCCGGCCCATCAGCAAGGCCTACCGCTGGCCCCGCAGCAGAATCTGCCATCGGCCTTACAGCAAGAACCACTGCCGCGGGTCTCGCAGCACCCGCACCTAGACCTGCTGTTGACTCCGCAGCAACACCTGCCACCGATCTCTCAGCAGCACCTGCCGCCGGTCCCGCAAGAATGTCTACAGCCACTGGCTCCGCAGCAAGATCTGTCGCCAGCTCGGCAGCACCCACAGCACTGCCTGCTGCCGCCTGCCCTGCAGCAAGGACTGCTGCCGCCGGCCCCGCAGCAAGATTCGCCGCCAGCCCCGCAGAAAGACTCGCCGTCGGCCCCGCAGGAAGATTCGCCGCCGGTCCCGCAGCAAGACTCGCCGTCGGCCCCGCAGTAAGACCTACCGCTGAACACCCAGCAAAGCCTAGTGTCTTGTGGAGTGGATCGTAGGTCGTTGTGGAGTGACTGTGTGCACGACCAAGGAACAGGGCTCATTACAGTGGTGATCACAGCGAAGCTGATGTGACGCTATTGACGCATTTGTATGTTTCTTCCACGTTGTGCGTTTCCAATTTCATCGTGTCGCATTTATGGTGTCATGTATAATCATATGTGCATGACGCTACATCAATGCATACCGAAATGTACGGCGTAAGTTGTTTTTCTACGTGCAAAATGATGCATGCCGCCCTAGAATAGCGATCTTGCATCCCCCAAAATCATTACACTTCATGTGCCAATTCGTTGAAGAAATGGTGCATCGAGTGCATATTTGACATGATCTGACAGTCACCAGTCCTTTGTACAGGTCATGTTCGAAGGATAATTGACCATACCGTAAACAAATTGAAGTCGGCCCAAAAATCTGCGTGATAAGCAATGACATCGTAAATAGGGCAACACAAATTATATTGCCCTCGTATCAAGTCATGTCAGTTATTTACGTGCAAATTATTGAACCTGCAGCGTGCTGACACTAAATCCAGCAGGTTTTAAGGCGGTCAACTTTATCTTCAAGAGAGGTCACCTCCAAAAAAGTTCAACCAGTCGTTACTCCTTAACGGATAAAGATATTTTAATGAAACTTTCAGCATTTGCTTATATTTAGGGATGCAACAAGACGTACTAGAGGATTTTTTTCCGTTTTTGATTACTTATTAGTTTTGCATATTTCTCCATTCAAGTTAAAATCCAAGATTCTGGCTAAAGTAAGCATTTTTTATTGGAGCAAGTTGCCTCCGACCAATGTTTTTCGGTCCGCTCTACCCATTATAAAAGGAAAATTAAAGTACACTTGAAAACTCAACATTGTGAAATAAAAAATAAAAAAATATTTTGAATTTTGGGTAGCCAAAAATTGTATGGCCTCATTGATTTCGCTTTCCTTTTCTGATTCCAAATAACTTCAGTTTTTCCAAATCTCCCTCAAAATGAACTCCCCGGAGCCAAAAACATGATGTTAAGCGTGAAAGCCTAGGCCCCCTAGTGACGTCACTTTTTGCGGATTTTTTTTTAGGGGGGGGGTGTCTAGCCCTACTCGTCGAGCGCTTTCCGATGACACCTCTTTCGTTTTCGTGCAATGCTTAGTTTGGAGATTAGACGAGGGGGTCCCTATCGACCCCCTCGAGACGGGGTATGAGGATAAGACCGGAAAGACGGGGAGGGTTGAGACATTGCCTGAGGTGACCTCAAGGCTGAATTATGTACGTAATAAACTAATGACGATTCATTGGTAGAACCTAAATGCTTCGAACTTTTATCTCAGTTCATTAGAAGGACAGTGCCAGAAACGCCGATGGCAGATCATAATATTGGGAATCGGTGGATATTAAACCAAAAAAACCCGAGCCTAATTATTTCCGAAGCTAACAAAAAATTGTTCCGACATGTTCCCAATTAAATGCAGATTTTTATCTGGGGTGGACAAATTTCGAACCATCTACCAATTTTTCACAAACAATGTAGCTTTGTAAATTTCACTTATTTTGACAGCATGTGAAAAATTGTAAAACCTCAAAACCCGAGTCAAATTTTTTAAAAACAGTTTTTTTTTCTTTCTGTTGCTTACTCTCTGGGGTCTCGGCAACACGATCCGAAGTGGACATTTCATGAGTCACGGCGTGGTTTTAACGTAGGTTCGCAAAGAGACCGGTAGTTCCAATTGTGCGAACTGCACAGGCCCGTATATATGCTGCTTAAAGTGTCTAATGTATCAATATTAAGTTCGCAGTGGATTGTAATGGACGATAACGGATCTAAGGCAATTTCTCCATTCGTTAAGCACTGAAATTATGGCACAAATAAACAACAAAATGCATAACATTTGAGCATGCGTTAATAGTACCAATAACAGCCACCAGAGGCGCAGCCATCGATGTCCGCATTAGTTCCCTATCGGTGTGTGTGTGTATTTGTGTGCGTGTGTACTGTGTGTACATGTGCATGTATGCGTGCATAAGAGTGTTTATGCGAACTGACACACCTCACAGCACAGACAAGTCAGGACAGATCAGGTCATGCAAAGTAAGCTTCAGCCGCCGCCTCCGGTTATCAACATTGACTGTACCCCTGGTCTCAGCACGCCTTCCGGCAAATGTATCGCAGGCAAACGGCACAGCTTCCTCACTGGTCTGGTGTGCCCGTCATAATTGTCCCATTGCACGTAGGATGCCGAAATTTTGGCGGCCTGAAGCTCACAACTGAAATGTAGCATTGGGACACCATTGCTGCCACTAAGCAACGTCCCGCCGAAATACGACAAAGATGACAGGGCAGCCTTTATTCGTCAACTGATAGATGATGTGTGGAGCCGTGTTGTCGTGAATGGTGCTGTAGGATACCGGGTTCATTAGCATGACAAATGGCTTTGCAGAATATTCGCAGAAGGCACAGGCAACCCCATAGAAACGAGACAGCATTTGCCTGTTTGTGAAGAAGACGATATAAAAGGCATAACAAGGCGTTCGTCACGACAGGTCATTTCTACATCTATGACGTCACAAAATATGTTCGTGTAAGTGCAGGTATTCATCTGGTCATAAATGACAGGGCGAAGACGACTCCGAGGTGCATGCATGGAATTCATTTAATGGGGAGGTATTGCATTTTTCTACTTGACTCAAAATGCAAATATAAAGAGAAAAAAATGTACCTATCATCACGCTACTTTCCCATCGTTTTATAATTGACTAGCATGAGAATGAAAGAACGTTGCTTATGTAATCTGCTAGAGACCAATTCAGAACACAACTATGCAGAGCAGAGGTAAGCGTAGCCATGTGTCATTTTTATGTTACTCGGAAGGCAATTACATTGAAGCTTAGCAAATATTCGTACAGCATTTGCTTCGATTCCACACCAAGTAATGATTCGGTAGGCTACTAATTAGATCATCGTTCCACTCAGTTCCATGTCTACCGATATTGCTATGTGCACGCAAAACAGGATGCTAGAAAATGACAAATTGAAGAGCTTTTGTGACAAGAACAAATACGGAAGAGCAAATATTACGTTCGTCAAACAACTTCGACTCATCCCATACGTCTGAACTCAACATATTCGTCGTATTTATAACATACATCATCTTCGTCACACTCGTCATATGCGTGATATACGTCACGCTGCTTTTGCCCAGTGGCCAAACCAAAGCGCTCAGAGGCGCCGCACAACTTCGGAACGGCGACGCCAGCCCGTCGGACATCGTCGGTGCTTTCGGGTCGCTGCCGACGCCGACGGAAACACACCAGCCGATGAGCGATGAGTCAACCCGAACTGGCGTAGCACGCCCCCCCGACCCCATTGGACGGGCGGAAATGAGTGCTTTTGTTAGCGGAGGCACGCTGTTTGTACGAGCTCTGCTGTGAGGTCTCTCACCTCAGTGTGACCTGGAGGTCAGCGGAGGCACGCTGTATGTACGTGCTCTGTTGTGATGTCTCTCTTCTCAGTGTGACCGGGAAGTCAGCGGAGGCACGCTGTATGTACGGGCTCTGTTGTAATATCTCTCCCCTCAGTGTGACCTGGAAGTCAGCGGAGGCACGCTGTATGTACGGGCTCTGCTGTGATGTCTCTCTCCTCAGTGTGACCTGGAGGTCAGCGGAGGGACGCTGTATGTACGAGCTCTACCGTGAGGTCTCTCTCCTCAGTGTGACCTGGAAGTCAGCGGGGCAGCTAGGCGTTTTTGTTGCGAAGAACTCTCTGATTGAGCAGCTTCTAGAAGTAAGAAAGTAGCTGGTTGATGTTTGTATATATTTGATGTGTAGCGTTTACTTGCCAAGCTGTCCTGATTAACAATTTCACCAGCAAAATTTTGCATCTACTCGCACGGTCTGTGCATATATAATATAACAAATACTCATCAATACAGCTATTGAAGACGACACTGTAATTACGAGTTCATCAACAAAGGAAAGGTGTGATTAACAAGTGCATTGCATAAAATGCGGCGGTGACTTTAAAAAAAAAATTATTCTCTTTTTAAACTGACTAGATATAAAGATTGACTAGACTGACTAGATATAAAGATTAGACGAAGATGCCCAATCATGACCAAAGCACCCCTGGAATCAATAATGCGCCTTACTGCAAGGGTGACGCTCGAAGCATACTAAGTTGCATCTTCTCAGATTTGACAGATTTTAAATTCCATCGGTAATATGTGACATTTCGCACCAAAGTTATATTATATTCGCACCAATGCTATATTCAGGCATTGAAGCAATGCGAGGTATAAATTGGCACATGTCTCAAGCAGAGTAAATAATTGTTAAATATCATTACATCCTGTCTTATCAAAGATGAATTGACAGAAAAGCATGTCGAGCTACTTTCATTTTCATCGTTGCATATACCACACGGCTATAAAAGCACCGTTCGATGCAAATGTCAAAAGGTGAAAATATGACCCTATATCAAATAGCGTATGCAAGGCGATAAAAAGTGAAACAGAACAGAACTGAGCAGAGCAGAACTGAACAGAACAGAAATGAAACTGCCTGTTCATGCACAGACAATGATTCTAGAATACGCCATTGCAAGGCCACAAACCCCTCAAAATGCATTATGCACCCCCACTCGTACTTACATGGTTATTGTTGAACCTGTCTGCACGACTTGCCTACAATTCTGCTAATACTGTACACAATTGATTTCCCTGCAGCGGTTCTGTATTTCTCATGCGCAGTTCGATGACCGCAGATCGACCAACACGAGGCAATGCATCGTCGACGGCGACTGGACCGCCCACTCACGCTGATGGTCGCGTTCGTCTCACGTTCGTCTCACGTTCGTCTCACGTTCGTCGACGGCGACTGGACCGCCCACTCACGCTGATGGTCGCGTTCGTCTCACGTTCGTCTCACGTTCGTCTCACGCGATGCAGTATCGAACATCCGGGAAAAGTAGCACAACCCTAAGTATGGGAAGCCAGCCATTGATATGCAAGTCCTAAGGTGAATAGAAGGAAGGAAGGAATGCAGAAACCCGCTATCCTTCTCACGATAATTGCTTCCGACATGCTGATATCGACACCGACGTTCTCTCTCCGGTCACGATGGTGGCTTCTTTGGCAAATAGCCGGGGAGCGGGGCGGTTCGATGTAGGCTGGCCGCCATAGGTAGATGACCCATTTGTTTGCCTGATACACGTTCTGTTATTATTCGGTAGCTAAAATCCTCAACTAGCAGTAGGAGTGAGATATACTGATATCTCCTCTTTCCCGTACAATAAGCTCTTTGCTTCTATTATTAGCCAATAATTCGCCATTATGGTTTTCCTGAAAGCTTTCGGGGTCACTTTGCCGATGTCCCAGGGGAGGTTTCAAAGGTTAGCAAGGCAAGCATCCATGCATGGAAATAGCGTGATGTTTGACATATATGTTTGCATTCAAAATAGCTGAAATATACCTTAAATATATAAATACCTCAAGAAGATTTTCCTCTCTTTCAGCACGATACATTATTTCCCCCACCCTCACAAAATGAACATTTGCAATGTACACTCTTATAAGCTTTCGTAGATGTATTAGATACATACCTTCATAAGAATGAGAAGTCGTTGCCTTTGTATTTTTATCTTTATTTTCATTGCATTCATTTTAACTTCTAGTAGGTATGCAGCATGTTGCATTCCAAGCACGTGACATCTGTGGCTCTGTGCATTAAGTCTGGAAGAAAATGGCAATCTAGGTGGTTTTCTAGTCAGCGAGGTAAACAAGCTGCAACAACGTTTTTCTTCTGCTTGGATTCATTTTGTGAGGGTGGGGGAAATAATGTATAGGATGGGGTTGGCTCGTCCCATAGGGAGGTGGTTCGGTGTTAATCCCTCTAGGTCATCCGGATCGCTGCTGACGTGGGTCAGCAGGCGACTTCTCAGCATCGCCCCCAATTTGGCCATAAACGTCGCGCGAGGGTCTCGTCGGTAAGTGATTGTCGACCTACGATAGACCGCAGGGCGCATTTTGCGGACATGAGTAGAAGCTCACAAGCACCGTCGAAGTAAGGGATGAGGGCCGTCCAGTTTGCCAGTTGGTAGCTCAGTTGGTTAGACTCCGGCCTGTACAATGTACATGTCTCCATGTCCTGGAAAGACTGAGTTCGAGTCGCTTCACGAGCTCGCACTTAGCCGGATAATGCCGGGGATGAGCTACCGGGTGGCCGTGTCGGTGCGTTGACGGCACGTTAAACTCTCGGACAAAATTAAGCCGTTGAACCACAATTCATGGATCGGGTGGTGGGTCCAGAATTCACTCAACAAGCTCTACTGAGCAATAGATTCCTGGTCTATGAAGCCACCAAACAATAATTTGGACGAAATTTATCTTACAAAATGTAACACAATAACTAAAAATAAAAACAAAACAGCTGGTGGGGTGAATTTCCACTTAGTGCCGCGCTGGGAGAGAATGTTGGCTATTCCCCCTGGTTCCAATCCCGGAGACTCTCAGTTCCTTTTCACTTCCACGCATTTCTGTACAGTTATCATAATGGACGACCTTCGCTTGGCCGCGCCTCGCTATCATGCGCCGCAGTCACGTGCTGAGTGAGTCTATCCCGTGAGTGGGCGACCTCGATGTGCGCTGATAGGATGGTGAGGAATGCTAGCAGACGAACGTAACGCTTTCCATGTCACCTGGGCCTGGGCACGGTTATCGAACCGAAATAGGCCAACCCGACGCACACAAAGGGGCACTCGAACCTCGGGCAGCGCTCAGAGACTGACCCTTAAGGTCAGATGCGGCAGTGTCACATCAAACACTACACCTCATGAACAGGGGAGCCTGCTCTCACCGAGCCTCTTCCTCATCCTGTTTAACGACATATTTGCTGATCACACCGGCACGTCAATTCAATACTCACTTTTGCGGACGACACAGTCATTTGGACAACAGCACAATGCTTCCCAAAAGCTTAGAAAACCCATTCAAGCAAGTTTTGATCATATCGCAAAGTGGAGCAAAATGTGGGGCTTGACCCTGTCCGCAGAAAAATCGGCCAAAGTCACATACAGTCGTCTCCGCCCTACACACACCCAGCACTGCTTAAAATTGACGCAAAGCCATCGCACAGGTGAAAAGTGTCACGTTCTTTGAAGTAATTTTAGACGAAAAACATAGTTTTAACACAAACACACCATTTCCATCCCGAAGAGATGCGCGAAGCGCGTCAAGGTACACCGTGCAATTACAGGTACAGCCTTGGGTGGAGACAGGAAAAGACTAATATGACTCAACAAATCAATCATACAACCTGTCCTAGATTGCAACAGCATTATCTTTGCCATCATTTCACCAAACCAGAGCAAAAAGTTAGAAATCATTCAAAACAACTGCATGAGCGCAGCCGCAGGAGTTCTCAGCACCACACCGATAGCCAGTCGTGTAGTAGACACAAGCACGCCTCTCCTCCACTTCAGGAGAACGCAACAGCTGTGCCGCTACCACATTAAAATCAAATCAATTAAAAATCACCAGGCACAGCACTGATTTACGCTTGACAGATACAAGAGCCGATTTTTAGCCAACTTCTACCATATAGTGTTCAATTTGCCACGGCTCTCTCAGATATTAACCTCACAATGACAACCTATGCAGCTCGACCGCCCACTAGGCCACTCTGGACCCTCAGTCAACCAAAAGTCGACTATTTGCTGTCGGAATATAAATCGACTATCACATCGGTGGAAATTCTTGGCACCTTCCACAAATTCGCTGATGAAAACAATCATAAAACACTGGTATTCACGGATGGGTCGAAATGCGAGGTCAACTTAGGCATCGACATCATTGTTGGACCAGGCCTAAAGCTTCCCAAGCGTCTGCCGGATAACTTTTCCGCCTACTCCGCTGAAGCACCGGCCATTCTGACCGCTATCTCCATTATCATGAGTCGTAAAGCCAGAAACGTAGTAATTTGCTCAGATTCCAAATCCGTCCTTCATTCAATTATCAACACCCACGACTGCCCACATCAAGTCATTGACAGAATCCAACAAATCGTGGCCCATAAGGTAAACAAGTTTTCCTTCCTCTGGATATAGGGTCACGCCAACATCCCAGGTAACGAAGAAGCAGATCAGCTTGCAAAGCAAGCATTGAACACTTACCCCAGTATGGAATATTCAGTAGACGATTGCAAAGCACTCCTACAGCGCCACATACATCAGCATCACCAGAACATAGGGACACAACACAACTCTACACAAAACAAATTTAACCACACCAACAGCATCAAACCAACGGTAGGCACATGGGACTCATCAAATCAATATCACCGTCAAACGGTAGTTGCATCCTCACTAGATTTAGAACTGCTTGCAAAAACTGACACAGCCTCAACTAGAGGATGACCATTATACAACACCTCACTGCGACACCTGCAACACCACATTAAGCATAGGCCACATCCTGCTAGACTGTGGCCTATGCATAATGTGGTGCTGCCCATGGGTCTAACCACGATTTCGAAATTGGTGGGACGAACCAGGGACGCGGTAAGTTTGGACAAGATAGATGGGTAGCCCCCCCCCCCCCCCCCAAAAAAAAAAAAAAACTCCCTGGATTTCAACTACTTCTTTTTCAATGTGTGGTTTTGAGATTTGCCGTTGTTAAAAAAACATTATTTTGCGCACAAAATGTTCGGCCAAAATTGGCAAGTTCCACTCCTTATCACTACCTATAAACATCTAGCTTTATGTCGTATGTGCTGGGCCCGATTTCACAATCAACATAGAGCCATGCTGAAAGTATGTTAAACGTTGCCCTCTTGTAGCAGGAAAAACATAAAATATTGGACGATGGTTTTATTGTACTAAATATGGACATACTTTGCCCATGCTTCCCTGTTTTACGGGGACACATTTCGATGCAATGACAACCAGGGCGGATAAAGAGTGTGGCACTGAGGGCACGTGCCCCCCACGTGGAAGGTGACGACCGTCAGGCCGGGAAAAACCACCCCTCTGAAATGGTTCCAGTATACCCGCTCGATTTTTTTTCCAGCCAGGGGCGCCCCTATGAATGAAAAAGGCACCCCTTGGAAATAAAGACTGGAATAATTGCCGATTATTTGTCTTGAGTAGTGCCATTTCTTTGGAACGGGGTCACTGCGAAAGCACCTGGAGGGGCACTTCTGGCTGCAAAATTCGAGGGGACGGGATGCACTCGGCACGTGCCGATTTTTTTCTCAAATTATCTGTTTTCCTCTTAATAGTTCAATGAAAATTGTCAAATTTGGAAGAGAAGCCACACGTGCACCCGCACAATGCCATACCCTGCCTGAGTTCCTAACCACGAGAGAGCAATGTTGTAATCAGGGGTAGATCCAGGAATTGCCATGGGGGCACTTGTCTGGAGGAAAACGGACAATTTGAGAAAATCGGGAAGGGGCGAGTGTATCCCGCCCACTCGAATTTTGCAGCCAGAAGTGCCCCTCCAGGTGCTTTCGCAATGACGCCGTTCCAAAGAAATGGCGCCCCTCCAGACAAGTGCCCCCATGGCAATTCCTGGATCCACCCCTGATTACAACATTGCTCTCTCGTGGTTATGAACTCAGGCAGGGTATGAAATTGTATGTATTCACGTGTGGCTTCTCTTCCAAATTTGACAACTTCCGTTGAACCATTCAGAGGAAAACGGACAAATTGGGGAAAAAAAGTATATGTCTGGAACAGTAATGTGTCGGTTTAAATTCAAAACCAGCGATGAGCGCGCCGTCCGAGAAGGTTATGACGGATTTCTTGGGGGAGCTCCTAGTCATATAGGATATGAGTGCCTGCTTTCATAACGGTTGCAAACAAAAACAGATTTGATCCGCCTATTCCTATTACACTGAATCATTGTACACACACTGGGCCTTCGACACCTGTGAAGTTATTTCGATATCTCAACATTCTGATACCGTACGGCAAGCCACATCGAATGAAACCCACATAAAGCAAATTAAAGCCATAGTGACGAAACGCGAGGATTTTGAAGAAAAAACTAACCTTTGACCTTGAGGCTTAACCTGACATATCCCGGGTTGAAATGTTGCTCGAGGGTTGCCCACGGGCTATCTCTTGATGCCAAACGTGGGTAGCTTTGGGAGAAAACGAAGAAACGCGGGGCGACCGAAGAAATGTGGTCGACCATTGACTTTGAAAATTAATGTGATTTCTGAACAGTTTGCTAGAGTGCATCACGGCAGGTCCAAAGACTCACACTTTATGAAAATTGATGACATAGCGACGAGTCGCGAGGACTTCGAGCAATTTAAGATATCCTTCGATCTTGTGGTTTGAAATTTACATGTTCCAGTTTGAAATGTTACTCGAGGTGCACCACGGGCTATTGCATGATACCAGATGTAGGTAGGTTAGGACGACGAAAAAACACGAGGCGACCAAAGAAATCGGTTTGACCTTCGACCTTTGAAATTATTTCGATTTGGTAACATTATGGTATGGCACAAGTCGCGTCAAATGACACTCACTTGATGCAAATTGCACCCATAGCAACGAATCGCGGTGACTTCGAAAAATTCAAACTAGCTTTTGACCTTGAGGTTTGACCTTGATATATACCGGTTTCAAAATGTTACTCAATGGTTCACCATGGGCTATCCCTTGATAGTGGTTCTGGGTAGGCTTGGGCGAAAACCCCCCAAAAATGTGAGGCGACTGAAGAAATCAGCTTGAATATTGACCCGTCGAGATAATGTCGAATTATCAACTTTCTGATACGGCATAACAAGCGACGTCGAATGGTATCCATTTTCTGCAAATTGAGGCCATAGCGACGAAACGCGAGGTCATCGAAGAACTCCATCAAATCTTTGACCTTGACATGTCCCGGTTTGAAATGTTACTCGAGTGATTACGTGTTCACAGCTGGTTATTGCTTGATACCAGATTTTTATGGGTTTGAGCGAAAACGAAGGAATATTGAGCGGACCGGATGATCAGCTTGGCCTTTGCCCTTTAAAAATAACACGATTGCTTAGCATTCTGATACCGCATAACAAGCCAAGTCGAATGACGCCCATTTCATGGAAATTGAAGCGATTGCAACCGAGCCTCGCTTTCGGTCGATATCGCTTCAATATTTCCATCTAATAAATCAAGCCAACCTTTGACCTTGGGGTTTGCCCTCGACATGCACCGGTTTGAAATGTTACACGATGGTTCACCACAGGCTATTGCTTTATACCAGATTTGGGCAGGTTTGGGTGAAAACGAAAGAAAATGGGAGACAACCGAAGAAACCGGTTTGCGTTGGACCTTGACCGTTAAGGTGATAATGTGAAACCTATTTAGTTGCTGCCAGCGTGTTCAGTGCAAGCAGAAGCATTTGTGGTAATTGATTCGAAAGATCACAAACCCGTCGCTGAATGCCGATGCCAATACAAATACGCCTCTGGAGAACACGTTGCTGAACGCGAATACGAATACGGCATTCACTTTTACTTGATTAAGGCTGCCCATGACTTCCCTCCACGGTCTTGAAGATACCCAATGACATCCAGAATCACGTTTGTTCAAGATATATCAATATGTGCGCAGGGGTATGCAACTGAAGACTATAATAAAGCCTTGCGATAACGCAAATTTGTTTCCTGACAAAGCACAATTTTCCACCGAAGCGAAAATACAAGATGGTCAAGTTTAATGTTCTTCAAGAATGGTCCGGAAGCAGAAATTTATAACGTTTGCTGATTTACCATTCGGAGATTTTGTGACGACAGATAGCCTGTGAAGCCCGTTGATTGGCTTGATCGGTTTCCAGTACCTTTTGGTATTTCTCTTGTATATATATTTTCACTTTATAAATGATTAAGTAAAATTTTGCGGCGATCATACTCAGGTAGCTGAGGCTTGTGGGGACACGGATACAAATTGAGGGGGACAAATCGCCACTTTTCAGAAATTAGGGGACATGTCCACCCCCCCCCCGCCCCACACCCAGTGGTTACACCCGTCACTGCTGCCCGCTTAAGTGATGTCCTCAACGACAACCTCTTAGGGCCTTCTGCCAAAAAGAGGGCATCATCCTGTCGCTTCCATCGCTTCTGGATGACAAGCACTCAGTACTCCTTCAATTGCTGCTTGAATGTTTGTACGCCACAAAACTAGCAGGATTGTTGTAGACACTACACCACCAACACTCTCTTCAACACGCCATGCATGCCCGCGTAACACTCGTAGAAATGACGTAAAATAGCCTCCACGAATAGCATTGGACGTACTACATGAGCTGATTTCTTTCCGATTCGAATAAAATGGTTACCTATTGGTGCCGTCGGACGTAGATGAGCCGACTTGCTCTAAAAACTTAACACAACGTAAAACGACTACCCAGAGGAGCCATCGGACGTAGATGAGCCAATTCGCCTTGTGCACTGAAAAAAAAAAACATTTTAACACCCAGAGCGGGGTTACGATAAACCGGCCCAAAATGAGTACCGTGAGGAGTGTTCTGAGCCAAAATCTGGTGTCCAATTCCGTCTCCACTCCCCCCGCATGAGGTTTACGGAATTGCGACACCCTTGTATGGTGTAAGCAGACCTCCTTTGTGGTGTCGGTTGTGACGGCTAACACCCTTTAAAAAATCACGCTACTCCCGTTAGGAGTGTCGGTGACACCCCTTTTGGAACATAGGACGCCCGTCTCGGGTGTAGCAATTCACCATAACACCCCCACGGGGTGTCGCTTCTCAAATGCAACACACGCTCAGGGTTCCATTGACACCTGATTTGTCATTCTTTACAACACGGAAGCGTGTTGATCTCGATAAGCAACTCCCTACTAGGGTGTTGCACCCGATTTTCATTTTCCACACCCGCTTTGGTCGCAACCTATAGTTGCACCTATATATACTTATAGGTAGCATTACAGGTGCGTGCTAATATATATCTACACGCACCAATATACTCCGCCACTCCTGTGGTATGTGGCTTATACTGAGACACCCTGCACGAGTGATGGGCGCCGATGTTGACAACCTCTAACACTCGTTTTGGATGCACATATCGGGTTGTTATTTTCATGCGCAGCACCAGCGTAAATGGTTGTAATAATAGGACGTCCCAAATTGCACAGGATATCAGATGACAATCCGAGAACTTCAGGAATGCATTTTGAAATCCGATATATATATATATATATATATATATATATATATATATATATATATATATATATATGGTGTGTGTGTGTGTGTGTGTGTGTATTTATTTATATATATATGGGAAGAGGAAGAGAGAGAGAGAGAGAGAGAGAGAAAGAGACAGAGGGAGAGAGATGAAGAAAGGGAAATTAGAAAGAAAGTTTTTTTTTATAGAATAGTGGAAGAAACTAATGGCGGGAGTTCAACACAGAGGTGCAAATTTCTGAAAACGAGTAAGAGCTCAAGCATTAGCATCAGTTCCGGTGCAAACCAAAATTACTGAGGGACCGACCCATAGGTTTGTATGCTAAAGTTAGCGGTGCTCAGTGAAGCATTGCGGTGGCTCGTGCTTTCCCGAAATCATTTTGATAACTTCGTGTTATTCAGGACACACATTCTGACATCCAGTGCTGTATTCATCATCGCAATTACCTTTTCTCCATAGAATGCCAATTCACCGAGTGAGATAATGTGGTTCAGCAGCTTGTGGGTCCCCTGCAATATGCATAAAACGCCAAAAACACAGAACTGTTTTCGTGTATTATGTTGTCATTCGTACAAGTGCACACGAGAGACACGTAACCTGAATATGAAACTAAACTCCGCTGTTAGTAGAAGCATGCTTTCATAAACAGAATACCTCTGGAAATACACACATACAACATACACACATACATAAAAACAACTTTGCAAACAAAAAGTCAGTCGCATAAACCTCACCCGCTTGAACAAGCATACTTGTCCATCATCGCCAAGAACTTCTCCACACGACTTGCACTCCTACCACTTTTGAATCCGCACATGATGTACATCAACTGACCGATGTTTCTGTGTCCGCCAGTAAAGTTCCAGCCATAAACCGCATAAGCCGCCGCACAGCGGAGGCTGTCCAAGATCATGCCTTCCTCCTCCGGCCGAATCTCCACCAAGCCGATGCTGAGACCGCTAAGCTGGAATCTTCCAATACTGCAGCTGCAGTCCTTATTGCAGAATTCGTCCCACTCTTCGCCCATTACAGTGGCGGCGTGTTGGATAGTCTCCTCTGCGAAACATACATAAATATGGAGAGAGTAGTTGACCGGTTCCTGACTACACGTAGATACATCATGCAGAACTTATTTCAGTGAGCGCAGTCGGAACGAAATTCGGCCGTAACAAAATAAGATAGCGATCCTCTCAAAACACCAGTGTGAAAACGCCGAAAAATAAGGCCGCTGCTACTTGCTTTTCTGACGTGTTGAAGAAACGAAAACCATCGAATTTCATATTGTTGTCTATAATCATCTAGCCTTGAAGTAGAACCGCTATCCATTCAAGACTTGGAACATTTGTTCTTCATGAATTGAAGAAAACGTATTCGACCAACAGAGCTGATGGATCGTGTAAAGCAATGTGTTGTGGACGCATCATAGCCTTGCATTCCATTGTATATACGCCTCATAGCCTTGCAATGGTAATGCAGACTAATGAAATTATTGTACTAACAAATTCACCAGTAGATGCAGACCAACCTCGCAATGATGGTGTGTTGAAATTCTCAATTCAAGACCGTTGCTCCCTTAAAGCGGGTTTGAATTGACTTATCACAAAAAATAGCTAATCTACACTAACCTGACCTGACCTGACCTGCCCGAACCTATATCTGCATAACCTATCCTAACCTAATCTGACCTGGTCTAAGGTGATCTGACCTTGCCTGATTTGATCCGACATATCCTACTCTCTTTTAAATTCATTTCCATTTGGGTAATAACGCAGCTGCATTTTTTTTAAACAGCGTAATTTGTATTCACATATATAATCCTTCTCACATCAGTCTGACTGGCGTGGCAGCATATGCCCCTGTATGCTTTTCAATCGATAAAGTTGATCAGAAGCAAACCCGGTGATCGATCGACGCGTTTTGGAGCCGTCCGAGACGGCCGAAAATAGTGTTTGGTAATGGTTCGGGCAGTCTTAATTGTAGGCACATAATTTTCGATGTCGAAAATCTGAGATATTATGTGTATCACAATGATTGGCGCTACGTGTGCGTACCGCTTTTCACCAGAAAATCGTGTCTGAAAGCAGCGTAGACAGTTACCCCGTTTGCATGAGCAGGCCAGCCGTAAACGGAAATTTCCGATCCGGTCGATTCGCAAAAGTTCCAGTCGCGCCGCCCGTTTACAAGAGCAAGCCAGCCACCTTGTCTGATTTTTGCGATTTGACGGCTGACGCAATGTGGTGAAAAGTTCCGAATATTTGGCGCATTTTTGCGCTTCTGACGCACCTGCTTCGAGCAACGGCG
Organism: Ashinkailepas kermadecensis; assembly: GCA_034440615.1. Classification (NCBI taxonomy): domain Eukaryota; kingdom Metazoa; phylum Arthropoda; class Thecostraca; family Neolepadidae; genus Ashinkailepas; species Ashinkailepas kermadecensis. The sequence goes on along the minus strand of JAOTOM010003030.1, from coordinate 109,784 downwards.
TACACAAGCACAAGGTATCATCAATGATTCACGTAGTTAGAGGTTGTTGGGCAGAGATATAGGGAATCTGCGAATTCGAAGGATTCACGTAGCCGATAACACGTTATCAATGACAACACAGCCCGTTCTTCTTCGTAAATCTAATGGTGCATTGTTTCCAGGCCAGACTATGTTCTATAGAATAGGTTCCAGACTATGTAATGGTGCATTGCTCCAGACGGCCTGGTTCCAGACTGTGCAATAATCAAATAAACATGGTAAATCAGGTTCACTACGCAATCCAAGAGATAAATCAGCAACATCAAAACGCTGTCACAAAACCGTAGGTTGAACACTCCACCACATCGTGAAACTCACGGCTGGGGCACGCATTAATAACGTGACGTCTCAGCGGCGCTTTCAGCTGTTACGTGGCTGATTTTTGTGTTTCTTCACTAGGTTTGCAATTATAATTAAAATCGAGACGTTTATTTTTCATAATTACCCTAAATTTACTCAAAACATAGCAGAGAATAGCTTCAAGAAGTATCATGACCCTTGAAGCCGTACCGTTATTTGTTATGGTTGGCGCTTATGGCAAACTTCCACCTACCGAAGCGTAAAGTTACCGTAAGCTTTTCGCATGTTTTGCTACGCAAAAACCCGTTTACAAGAGCATTATTTTCACAAGTTTCCCTAATCGCATCGTATTCGGAAGTTTTGCTGCTCATGTAAACGGGGTAAGTGACAGTGTGAGACAGCGTAGACGGTGTTAGAAGCAGAGCCGATTTTATTGGTCACGACACCTACCACTCGAGTCACGATGACCGACCTCCGGAGCACAGCAGGTGCCGATGGGCAGCGGGAAAATGTAGCAGATACATAAACCCATGTATAATGCAAGCAACGTACATGATTAATGCAAGCAACGCCATTTCGCCACTTATACTCGTTTTCCAGCGCCAGACCCAATCGTGAAATAGGAGGTCATTTTTTAGTTACACCACTCCCCCGTGTGCACGTGCCACGTGCGGCAAAAATGTTTGTACTGCCAAGCTTAGCGATTGTCGTGACTACGCTGTGGTATTGGTTTCGTGTCGATCGGTGCATTGGTTCGTGAGCTATACCGGCTGAATGCGGCCCAACTCTGCGCACTGAAATTAGCCATATTCCGATGGAAAATTGCCGCTTTACGTGGAAAACCAATAGCAGACGGTGGATTTCTGCGCAACCCGTCCTCCCATCACCCCGGCCTCGCTCACGTGCAACATGTTGATCCGATCGCACCGAAATTATTCCCATAGGGTAGCCAATACCGTGGGCTTTCGCGTGGTGTCACCAACCCCTCGTTCCCTGTGATGAGATCCGAGCCGGGAGCCAATATGTACCGGTCGATATTTGCGTTTAAAAAAAGCCAAACCCATGTTAAACGGAAGTGGTGGTGTCGCGCAAATCTTGAGCGCATGGCACGCGCCATGCATTATCCTCCAATACAAATTGTACATGCCAAGATAGCCCTGGCGACGGGCTACCCACCCACCAAATGTTGTGTCCATAGCACGTGCCGCTCTCAACTTGGAGGTGCCCCGACAAAAACGGATGCATGCACCTGGTGGTCACACGGTACAGTGTACCCGGCCGCTGACCCCAAAAAACATGCAGTTCGCTGTGGGGCGCGTGTTTTCAAGATATTTTATATTCGTTCGACTGTTCGACTATTCGATTTTATATTCGTATGCTTGTGGCCCTGGTTCACCGATTCCGACATGACCCCGGTTGATGGCACGTGGCACGTGCCCACGTGATCCACACAGCCCGATGCCACCACCATAATCTCTCCGCCGAATCGGCTCATCATGTGTGAATATTCAGGCGAAATCGACCGGGCTATTTCGGCATAGCATGCGCCGAAGCGTCCCATATACATAGACAGACAGACATTCCCGAACAACTTTTTTATATTTAATCCGAGTTCTTGCTGAGGTAGCTTTATGAACCAGGGTCGAATTGCTAAGCAGAGCTTGTTGCGTGAACCCTGGCTCCACCATCCGATCCATGAATTCCATTTCAACGGCATAATTTTTGACGAAAGTTTTTAACGTGCCGTCAACGCACCGACACGGCCAGCCCGGTAGCTCGTCCCCGGCCTTGAGGCCAGTTGCCAACTGACCTTCCCAGCCGGGGACTAAATGCGAGCGCGTGAAGCGACTCGAACCTGTTTTGCCAGGACAGGGGAGACCAGTGCAAGCCAGAGCTCTAACTAACTGAGCTACCGGGGTGGCAAAACATTCTTCAAAACTTTGAAAAATGACCGTCATGTATAAATCTCCGATAGAGGTTTCTCGCGACATATTCACTCTAAATTCATCTAGGCTTTTGAATAGCGTGATTTCCGAAGTTGTATATCAATATATCGTTCGAATACACGTTTTCATCAAGCTTATTTAATAAAGTTAGCTTTCCGGTCCAGACTGGAGCATGACGGTGAGCGAAATATATTTCAGCTTAACTTTCGGCAGCGGTGAAACTGGATTTTAACAACAACTTTGTTTGAAGAATTTGTAAACATTGCTATAGAAATATTTGCTTCGCTAGTCCATGGTACGACATTGTTTAATCAGCAAATGTTAGTTTGGCTGTATGGCAGCCTTTAAGCGAATGGACAGAAGCTTAATTGGCGCACAATGCAGTAAATTAAATCAGCTCAACATTTTGCCGAGCGGTGTCCGGCGTGTAGTGGCGACTGCCTAGCAGGCTGCCCATCTTCTTGGACAGGTCTGCAATGCGAGACGTCGCTGCTTCAAGAAACGCATCCTTTCCCTATCCGGTTAGCTGTTCGTTGTCCATCCATATCTATACAAGGAAGAAAAACAAAATTCAACTTCGAGATTTCTGCAAAGTTGACACTGATAAGCCTGACAAAAAGAGAATAACACGTGCTAACGATCAAAATCATTACAAATGCAGGAAATATTCACGACATACACGAACAAGAAGCCACTAACCCCCTTTACGCTGAACCACAGCGGGGCGAGTTCAACATTTTCTTAATGGATATGTGTCGTCTCAGGAGTATGTTGCGCCGAAGAGCAAATGACTCCCGGAGCAGCCGATCCTTCTCCGCCTCGTCCACTGCTCGTACCATTGTGGTAGAAAGCCTAGCTTGCTCGATGTTCAGCGCCATTGCTGTCTTTTTCAGTGGAGGACAATAATTCGGTATGCCCTCTGTAGTTTTCAGTGGAGGACAATAATTCGGTATGCCCGGTATGTAGTTTTCTCCTCCTGCCGTTGCCGTCTTCGCTGGTTTTTGAATTTCTGGCGCAAATAACCACGAAACTCCTTCTATAAAGGGAATGCATGTTCAATGAAAATGAAAACTAGCCCGTTTGCTAGCAAAGCAACAGAAATTCACGTAACAAAGCACGTCCCAGACGCTCCGCAAATCCCCAGATCTCCCTATCAGTACTGTGGATCAGGAACGTCGACAAGGGTAGGAAGCCCCTCATTCTTGCCTCCCCTCCGACAGGATCATTGCCAAATATAAGTTGATGCGAACCGTGCCCATCATAGCTTTTCCTGGAGGGTCTCCCGGCCCCTGGCGAAACAAAATTATAGGGACATCATTGCAATGAAGTGCAGCAACTTCATCACATCAGCACATTTTTCGTTGTGACTGAGGAAGTCCCTCAGACCAAATATGACTGAATAGCCTGAAGACTGGGTTCATAACCTGTACTTATAGCGTTCTGTGCTTTTTATCTCAAACCATGCTCTTACCATATTCTCGATGATGTCATCGCCATGGAACTGCGGGAACTTGAACGAATATAAATGAACATGAACGACTTCATCTTATCATACCCACCACTCGTTGGGTAGCTGGAACATAAAGGTAGCATGTTCATCCGAATTATGCACCAGCAGTGGTTTGCACAACAGTACTTACTTAGCGATAAAATACTGTCCCATCGTACTAATATTACATTTGATCATCTTGAAAACAAGTCATAAATGCCAAGTATATATTTACTTATTCCTTTCCGAATGGAAAAAGTACAGTGCGTCCACCATCGCAATCCTGTCCTCCCATGTTGGCTTGTAGTCAGGATTTTTTAGGTGTTGCTGGGAGCACCAATGGTAGGGATGATGAATCGAAGGGCGATGATCTGAAAAAAAGACGCCAGTAATTAAGCATTACTACGACAATCAGTTGATGTAGTAGGGGCAACACGCCGGTCGTATTCGCTTCACTGAGTCTCGGTTCCCTGCGATGAATAAACATAATCATTCTCCTTTTAGGCGACCTACGTTTACTTATCATGACAACTTATCGAACCTAGCAGTGCCAGTAACAGTTTGAGGGGCTACTGACCCCGTAGTCGCGATCGCATCTCCCGCAATCACTAGACGTCTTCCGTTGCTGTAGCATTATTGCGGGGGCCGGAGTTAGTTAGGCAGGGACGGTTGTCCCCACAGCAACCAATGGATGCAGAACTAAAGTCAAAATCCCCTGCAGCAGGCCTTGCATCCTAGTCTAAATTAACCCTCGCGGTGCAGCATAATTCCCAGCTCCACGCGGTAAGGCGGGGCATCAATTTGGCCCACCCCATTAAGTATTGTTCTAAGCTAGATAGAGAAAGGCGATAAACGGTATGACACAGCGCCGTCCTTCAACTTTCGAAGTTACTTGAGACATTATGTGTCTAACTGTTACCGTTGACCTTTCAGGTCAAGTGAAATTGGTCAATGTGTGGGTGCAACAAGTCCTCCAGTCATAGTCTTCCCACACTGATCATAAAAATGCA